>OY720429.1:70962291-71141282 GCA_963082735.1 Pocota personata
GTGTTAGTAATATGCCACATTTCAATATTTCGCACTTCAAGTTCTTATTGGCAATGCTAAGATTGCAATTCGCTCAGTTTAGATAAGTTGTCTGGCCAAACGGACGCGCAAGTTTTCCGGCAGTCGAATTAAAAAAATATTCGGGAAAACATATATCCAAGTGTCTTCTAAAAGTGCGTTTTAAAAGTTTTCTTTTCGGGTTTTGTACATTATTGTATTTTCGAATAAGGTAAGACTAGTTTAATTGTCCCGTATTTGTATTTGTGTCTAGACGTGTTCTGTTCAGTCCATTTTTTGCGTAACATTTTTATATTTGTTGACGTTTTGGGGTAAAATGCCACATTTTTTTCACATCAACTGGGATTTTACCCACTTAAGTGGGATATTACCAACTTTGATCTTATTTTCTTACAGAATGCCTCAGAAAAAAAAGGAAAGGATAACGGAACGAGCTTCTTGGATGGAAGAATGCTTGGGTAAAGCTGTATGTGAAGTAATGGAGGGAAAAATTAAACCGTGGGAAGCTGCAAAAGAATTTAAAATTCCATATCGCACTCTAAAACGCCGTATTGAAACTAACTGCGTGAAAAAAAAAATTGGGAGCTAAAAGCTGTCTATTGGAAAACGAAAATGAGCTGGTCAGATATATAAAAAAAACTTGAAAAAGTAGGTTATCCGTTAACAGCTTCATCAGTAGGTAATATGGTCTTCACCTTTGCCGAAAAAATTGTATTAAACATAGATTTAATAGTGAAAGCAAAGTGGCTGGAATCGATTGGTTCCATTCTTTCGTGGTACGTAATCCAGGCTTAAGATTGAAGAAGGCAGAAGGTGTTTTAATTGCTTGAGCACTTGGCATGAGCAGAGATGAAGTAGATGCTTACTTCGAGTTGCTCAAGGGCACATTAGAAAAGCACAACCTGTTATCGTCACCAAGTAATATTTTCAACATTGATGAAAGTAGTCTACAACTCAATAGTGAGCCCAAAAAAGTCTTAACAACAAAAGATCAAAAGATTCAGGATCTAACGTCCGCTGAAAATAGCGAAGCAATTAGCGTAATTGATTGCTGCAACGCAGAAGGGAGATTCCTGCCACCTTATTGTATTTTCAAGGGAATACGCAAAAAGGCTGAGTACGAAGACGGATTACCACCAGGTTCTGTGGTGAAAATAGCAGAAAAATCTGCCTACGTTAATACCGAACTATTTCTCTGATGGCTTCAGGAGTAGGACTTGATGGCTTTAGGACTTCTCATCTTTGATGGTCATAGCTCCCATTGTTCGGACATCAGAGTGTTGAACTTTACAGCTGCGAATGCTGATGTTTTAAACGAAAGGCCTACTTGCCAGGAAGTTATAACTGATGGCCTGCCTGCTTCAGCTGAAACTACAATAACTTCCCATTCAAATGAGGTCTTTGCCCCTGCTAACTGTGAAGACATGGCTGGGTCGTTATCTGAAGATCTTTTTCCACCGAATATTTACCTGGATGTTCAAAGGGTGCTCAACTGGGCACCAACTAGGATCCTCTTGTATCCTTTGAATCGATCAGACCCATTCCACAGATGCCACCGGTAAAAATATCAGTCCGCAAGCAACATGCCACAATTCTCACAAACAAAGTTCATATGGAGCAACTGAGAGAAAACAAGAATAAAAAGAACAAAAACAACAAAAAATAGATCAAACAAAAAGAAAGCCAAGCAAAATAAATACAATAAGAAGAAAGAAAAAAGTGAAAGTGACACCTCTGAGGAACTACTTCCAGCATTAGATGATTCGTCAAGTGGCGATGAGGATACAGATAACTATTGCCCCATTTGTGAGATGTTCTTCTACGACAAGTATGGCCAAAGATGAGACTGAGTGAAATGCTCTAATGGCCAGAAATGGATACACGGCCTGCAAAATGGAAATTGCCCGATATGACCTATCAATGAAAATTAAACACACCACTTACCATATCAAATGTTAACTGTCATTTGTGAGGGATGTGGGTAAAACGCTACTTTTTAAGATTTTTTAAAAACTCATTTTCTAATGAATTATAAGGATAAAAGTTTTTTTTTTTTTTTTGTTTATTTCATAAATAAAATGACACCTCATTAGTGTTAAAAAAATATTTTACTGAATTTGCCATTTACTATTTAATTCTAATTGTTTGCTGTTAAGTGTGGCATATTACACCGATCTAGATTTTATTCCATTTAATGAGTCCATATTACATTTTTCAGATAATATAGCTTAAAGTTAACAGATACCTCTCAACAACTAGCTATTAAGATGTCCTTCGTAATGAAATCATTGAAGCATTTTATAATATGATACAACCTTTAGTTATAGAGAACTAGTGTATTGTGCAACATAAAGATAAATAAATCGGTTGTGGAGTGATTAAGTGATTTAAAATTTATGATAAAATTTATGGAAAAAGGAAACTAAAGCAGTTCCTCAAATGGTTACTCTATTTAAATTATTAACTTGGCTAAATTAATCTTAATTTCCCAGTTGAACATAAAAGATTTTCGGATGTATGGTCTGAGTGCTACTGAATTATAAAAGTACAAAAATCGATGATTATTGTGATGTGAAATTCTGGCTAGGTAACGTTCAATACTACGAAGTTCTTAAGCAGGGGAATGCCGACTAAATAAATTGTCACTTCTTCTGTAAAACGTTTTCAAGACTTTATAAAAGTACAGATGCTTAAGTGGAAGTATCTTTGTTAGAATTTTATTCTTAGAATTTGTTTTTGCAGTACTATTAAGGGTTGTAGAATGTTGATATACGAGTAAGTGCCACCCCAAAAACACGGGTCCATATTGCAACTTTCATTGCAAGCCGTAATAAAATGTTTTAATAAGTTTCCGATAGCAAAATTGTTTTAGATGACACATAACATACATTGCTGACAATAGGTACTTTCTTAATAAAGATGCCAACAAGTCCACCACCACCACCCACTCCTTTAAGGAGCAAATTGAGCGCTGTACCCATCAACGAAATTCAGCCACATTTATGCAAATGAAATTCAGCCACATCATGGAAAATTTCTACAAAAAAGTGCGTATGTGCCAGCAAAGCCGTGGAGGCCATTTACCCGATATGCTATTCCATACATAACCCTATACCATAGTTGGGCGTAATCAACTACTTTTGTAATCTGATTAAATGTAATCATAATTACTTTTAATCAGATTAAAGTAGCCAGGATTACTTTTAAAGAAGATTTCACATGTAATCTTTAATTTAGGTTTCAGTAGTTAGAAATCAAGATTACATTTAATTCAATTTAATTTATTTATTTATTCATACATTGATTACATTAATAAATCACTTGTAAAAATGCCATTGGGTGACAATTTTGGTGGTAAACAACACGTGCTTGTCGTTTTACTATTACAGTTTTCTACGACATAAACTTTAACGGTAAATAAGAAGGCCAAGCCGTAGTGGCGTTATACGTAAGCAAGCGTCGCAAGGGGACGAAAGTCATTTTAGTATCGTTACCAAAAACGTGCAATTTTGTTTTTTAAGTTTGATTAGTATCTCGTGTGAAATGGCGTCAAGTTCTTTTCCCTCATTGTCTAATAGTTCTGAATTGGAAATTGTGTAGAATGAAGATGAAGGAGCCGCAGAGGTTTTACCTTGCATTCTTGACGGCAATTTTTTTATATATTCTGAAACGGAATCCACAAATATTAAAAAGGTTGCAATTTGTACATCTTGTGGACCAAAAGAAGTGAAAATAAGCGGTTTTAACAATTCAACATCAAATTTTGTTACTCATCTGAAACGAAGACACGGAGAAGATATGTATATACAAAGAGTATCAGAGTCACTTGAAAAATATAAAAAAAAACAAACAAAATTTGAGAACATCTAACTTTCGTCGGTCAGAAATAAGCGATCAACTATTTAAGCGGACGGTTTTACAAGAGCAATTTAATGAAGATATTTTGAAATTTTTTATTAATTCTATGATTCCTTTGCAAGCCATAGATAACTAATTTTTTAAGAAAATCTTTGACAATTTGATTATCACTACAATAGGACTGAGCGTTGTCAGCAGAAGAACTTTGGGACGCTTGATCGACGACTATTATATGAAGGAAATTATAAACATCAAGAGTAAATTGAACGATGTAAGGGAAGTCTGCACAACTGCTGATATTTGGTCGGCAAAAACTCGAAGTTTTTTTGGCGTTACGGCACACTGGCTAATCTCAAACCTAGAAAGGATATCTAAAACGTTGGCATGCCGAAGACTTTCAGGGACGCACAGCTATGACCGAATAGCTCTTTTAGTTGAAGCAATACATGCTGAATTTGGTCTAGACTCACAAAAAGTACTAGCCACGGTCACTGATAGTGGCAGTAATTTCGTCAAAGCGTTTAAAGAATTTGGCATACATATTGTAATGAAAATTACTTTTTAGATATATCGAGATGCAGAAGAAAACTCAGTCTCACTTAATTTATTAATTGACTTCTCTTTATTAACCCCTTTTTGGTACAATTGGTTCCTCTTGTAGTAAATTCTCCTCGTTTTCTCTCTACCGCCAAAAACTGCTGTCAGTTCCCTGACAGCTCTGTCATTCGCTGTCAGAGACAAATGTGTCCAAATGTTCCCAAGTGCAATATTTGTTACAATATGGATACTGAAAGTGATAGTGATAGCATTGCTGAAAACTTAGATACAGAGCATATTTTCCATCAGTCAACAAACCTAGAATTGCCCGTACATTTAATATGTTCTGCCCACAAGCTCAATCTATGTGCCACTACGGACGCTAATAAGGTACTACGAAATACCGGAACAACTATTGCTGATATTCACGACCAAATTATTAAAAATACCCTTTCCAAACCGGGAATCACTAGATGGAATAGCCTTTATGATGGACTAAAACAAATTGCATCTATACAGGATAAGAGTGCACAGTTGCACGTGGTACTGGGACTGACGAATGTTTTACGTAGTAATGATTTTCAATATATAAATGAATACTTGCGCTGTTCAAAACCAATAGCAGAGGCCCTGGACATATTACAACACGAAAAGGATATGTATTATGGTATTTTATTGCCATGTTTAGTATCTCATCGAAAAAAAATTGCAAAAGCTTAACAAAGAATCACTTATTTTTTGCCAAACGCTGGCAGAGAATTATTTAGAAAACGTGGAAGTGCGATTTTCTGAATTCTTTGACATTTTTTCGAAGGTAGCTCAAAATGCAGCAGTTGCTGCAATGTCTTATCCCAGGTTCAAGGACAAATGGATGACTTGTATAAATTTAGGACACCATTCCAGAATCAAATCAGTTTTCAAAGGAGCTGTGATCAAAGAAATCCATGAATCATCTGGAACTTTTCAAGAATAATAGATATAAAGACAGCTATTTTGAATTTGATACTGATTCTTCAGAGACTGATTCAACAGGAGATATACGCCAAGTTCAACGATCAAAAGCAGATGCCATTAATTCTCATTATTTAGCAGATCAAGATAAAGATGTTTCCATGCTAAATAGATATCCTGAGATCAAAACTGTTTTTAGGAAGTATAATACGCCTCTACCGTCCTCAGGTCCAGTTGAAAGACTTGTTTCATATGCAACTATGACAAATTCACCAAAGTAGCATAGACTCTCAGATGAAATGTTTGAGAAGAGGGTGCTATTGAAATCTAATTTAAGCCACACATCGTAAAAATATCCTGATATCAACAATTAATAATATTTTCTATAAAAGAATTATTCCTAAAATAAATAAAAAATAAAGATGATTAAGTGTTCAAGTATGTGCTCTTTTAGTTTTCATAATTCTCGCGGTTATTCTTTATCAATCAAAAAAGTAATCTGGATTGCGCTACAGGAAAATCGAAAATATTCATAGTTTTTAAGAAGGGGCCAAGAGGGTGTGACAGCGCATTCCAAAGTCATTATGTGAAAATTTAATAGTATAGAATATTTAATTTAATTTCCACTAAATATTAGAAAAAAAAAATTAGTAAAACATCACATTTATCAAAATGCTTCTAATTACCCAATTTAAGCTGCGATGTTAACATCGCGATACTTCCGTATAAAACAAGAAAACTACTACTCTAATCTAGTGAAGATCGAAGCCGGAGTTCCTCAAGGAAGCGTCCTCGGACCTCTGTTATACCTTCTTTACACTAAAGACCTACCTACAATGCCCTACACCAAGACTGCAACTTTTGCCGATGACACGGCAGTCTTAGCAGTGGGAGATACAACGCTAGAATCGACGCAAAAGCTGCAAGCTGCTGGAGACCAAATTATCAGGTGGACTCAAAGATGGCGTATAAAACTGAATTCGAGTAAATCTGTACATATTGACTTCACAAATAAGTCTATCTCGTACTCCCCTATAGCAATATCAGGCACGACAATACCATATGCAAATACAGCGAAGTATCTAGGTATGACTCTAGATGCCAAGCTTCGTTGGAAAGAGCATATTAAAATCAAAAGACTAGAATTAGACATTAAATGGCGAAAATTAAAATGGTTTATAGGCAGGAAGTCTGGACTATCAATTACTAAACAAATTCTTTTATATAACCAGATCCTAAAACCAGTGTGGAACTATGGCGCTCAACTCTGGGGATGTGCCAGCCAGACCAATATTGCAGTCATCCAACGATTCCAGAATAAGGTCCTTCGAAGTATTGTGAACGCTCCATGGTACATCAGAAACAGCGACCTACATCGGGACCTAGGCATTCCTACTGTTCTTGAAGAGATCAACTCTAGGGCCAAAGCACACGGGAAGAGACTTCAGGAGCATATTAACGAGGAAGCAACAATTCTTCTAAACGTATATGGCGTGAGACGACTGCAACGTATAAAACCGTCAGATCTTGCAAGGCAACCGTGACAGGACTTACCACGTACTCTACTAGATAGTAACAGAGCGACAACAACGAGCGAAAAGAGGCGCTCGGAGTGAACTTAACCTCCAACGCTTTGGATGGATTAAATCCCATCTATGCTCTTGTTACTGTCATTAAAAGTTAACATACAACAAATTACAATTATAATGTACCTTAAAAATAGTAAACTGTTAGCCATTTACTTTTCTCCCGCTAATAATACTGAAAAGCAAACTGCTCGTTAGTTTCATAACTAGTCGCAGTGTAAACAAACATTTGTAATTCCTGTAGTTTATTTTGTTTGAAATAAAAAAAAATTAAAGTATCGAGATAATTTGAAGACTAAATAATCTCTTAAGAATTTCAATACATGTGTACACGAAAAAAAAAAATAGTAAACCACTATACATATGTTTATATGTACGATATATCTATAGTTGTAACAATTAGTTTATGCATTTAAGTCATGTAGACGAATTGCTTAACCACTTCAACAACCAAAAATTAAGTGTTAAAATTTAGTAGCTATCACTACCTCTTTCACCACGATTTTCGGAAATTTCGCCACGTTTTATGTGTCGCAAGGTAGAAATACGGCACAAAATTTTTAATACAAATTGTTATGACCACATCAAGGCCCAAAAGCCAAAAGGACAATGTACCACTTTTTATCGTTCAGTGGAACGCACATAAGGCTGAGCGAAAGGGATGTTGCTGCCATTTTACCAGCATGTCTGGCTATTGCATGAATTTTTTTTTTTTATAACTCAAAGCACGTCATTTATTCCCTAGTACGAGTATGTTATCAAATTATGCAGTCATTAAAATAAAAGTAATGATGACTCAGCTTGTTTCGATTCACAATTCTGCTGCAATACAGCCTTTGCAAACACAATGAAAAGAGGAAGCAAATAAAAAAAATTACTCCCGCTTCAGCAATTCCCTTTCTGATTTTTATCCCGAGTTGGTAATTTTTATGCCGTTTCGGTTCGGTTCAGTGCTGCATTTTTATGTTGTAACCAACATATCCTTGTTTAACGGCATGCAGAAGTTGACAATTACATTTTAATGATATCTCCTTACTTGTAATTGCAAATTAATATGCCTGGTTGTGACGATTATGGTTGATGAAATACAATGAAAAATTAAATCAGAATCGCAATGATGTGAGCATGAATAAGTGTATTTAGCCTGGTTTCCTTTTAAATGGGCAGTAAGGAATTTTTCGATCGTAATGTAATCACATATTTATATTTACAAATCATATATGTATATCATATTTCAGATAAAACTCGAAAGGCTTCATTGCCTTTCCGAGGGCTACAGAAGCCCTCGAATGATCTAGAAAGTCTACTTATAGCACCGAACAAAAAAGTAACGTCTATACGAAGCCGGATTTTCGACTTTCGAAATACAGTGTATTGCAAAGTATTTACAATATATAATTCACTAAGAAATAGCCTACAAATGACTTGGAAGGCTGAAATTTCTGAGTGTAAGGCCCCTCATACCCACTATAAACCCTTAGGTTATAGTGTACAGTAATAGTATAGACATAGGGTCAAGTCTTAATGTAGCCAAGTGGTGCAAAGAATTTGTTGTATCTTCTATACAATAATCTTAGCATGCCTATCGTTGGCAAGGTTATACACCAGTTTTAAAATATCTCGTTTTTCTTACCAATTATTATTTTTACAATCATTTGAATTTCAACGAAATTCTAACAATCAAAACAGCAACAAATAAGGAGGCAAGCAATTTGACCTTGCAGTTTGCTGTTGTCAAATACTTGTTTGTTCTAAAGGGTGGTTAAATTTTAAGGGCCGATGTTGAATGTGAACCACACCTAAACGTCAAGTTTTTTTCTGCATTTCATTTGACATTTCTCAATTTCAGACTAACTCAATTTGAACCATGGAAAGATACACAATCGAGCAACGCGTTAAAGTTATTCAGGCTTATTATGAAAATGGGCGTTCAAATCGAAATGCATATCGTGAATTTCGTGATTCTTTCGGTCAATTTAATCGTCCAAATGTGCGTACAATCGGAAAAATCGTGCAAAAATTTGTGCAAACCGGGTCTGTAGGAGATGTGAAAACACCAGTGAATGCTCGTACAGCTCGTACTGCAGAAAATATTGCTGCTGTTAGCGATAGTGTGGCTGAAGAGCCGTCCACCTCAACTCGTCGTCGTGCCCAACAATTGCACCTCTCACGCTCTTCGTTGATGAACATTATGCATAAAGACTTGCATTTACGCGCGTCGTCAAGCGTCGTCAATGGTCACAATGGTGGCAAGAAATGGCAACAGTGGATGATCAATTTTCGAAGAAAATCATCTTCAGTGATGAGGCACATTTTCACCTCAGTGGATTCGTCAATAAGCAGAATTGCCGCATTTGGGCGAATGATAATCCAAGAGTGATTGTCGAAAAACCAATGCACCCACAAAGAGTGACTGTTTGTTGCGGTTTATGGGCTGGCGGCATCATCGGGCCGTATTTTTTCCAAAATGAGGTCGGTCAGACAGTTACTGTGAATGGTGTTCGAACAGATGATAACGAACTTTTTATGGCCCGAATTGGAAGATATGGATGGGGACGATATGTGGTTTCAACAGGATGGTGCCACTTGCCACACAGCTAACGAAACAATGGCTCTTTTGCGCGACAAATTCAATGGCCGTGTTATCTCACATGGTGGCGATGTCAATTGGTCGCCAAGATCATGTGATTTGACACCGTTGGACTTCTTTCTTTGGGGTTATTTGAAAGAAAAGGTGTACGTCGATAAGCCAGCAACAATTCAAGAGCTAAAGGATGTGATAATTCGGCACATTAACGGCATAGAACCTCAATTATGCCTCAGCGTCATCGAAAATTTGGACCATCGGATGGAGGTGTGCCGCCGAGGTCACGGCGACCATTTGGCCGATATTTTGTTCCATACATAATTGAACCATACCAATATTATCATAATAAAAAGAAATGACAGTAATTTCCTAAATAATTTGTGTTTTATTCAAAATCAACATCGGCCCTTAAAACTTAACCACCCTTTATATAGCAATAAGTAAAATCTTATGAAAAAGTATTTTTTGTTATAATACTTATATTTTTTTTTTTAATTGATATTTTTAAATACGAAATAATTTTTAGAGAACCCACTATTATGAGCAAAAACCCAGGAATCCATTCAGGTCGAAAAACCCATGAAATGGGTGGCCGTGGTGTAGTGGTAACATCAACGCTTGTCACGCTCTTGGTTCACGGTTCAAATCCTGATCTCAACAATCATCTATTTATTTCGTTTGAAATAAATAAAAAAGTCGACCAATTGCGAAAGCTTAGTCAATTCCGCTGCGAAGGCATAACACTGGCACAGGGTGGTCATATGGCTCAAATGCAACTTGATTGTGATGATGACATCAGGTGGAGGGAAAAAAATACTGTGAATCATGAGCAACGACAAAAAGCAAAACAAACAAGCTCCCCAGTTATCTGGACGCCACCCTTGGAGTTTACTGAAGCTTAATACCACCTAAGTTTCAAACCCACTACCAATCATTCTTTCTCTCTCTCTTAATTTCTACAAACGCCCGTGCCCTGAAATAATTTAATGGTATTCATATCCCATTTGGCGCGCGCAAATTATAAAAAAAAAAAAAAAAAAATTAAGGAAATCCCCCTATCTGACAACACTGAGTCAGATCAAAACAAACACTTTTGTGTTTGCTTGAGAATCACTGAAGGAATTTAACTGTAATTTGAATCGTTAGTTTGTTCTGATATGTACTCGTACGTATGTATAGGTATAATAGTTTCGTAAAAAAAATTCAAAATCAAAATGAGTGCGGGTGTGTGGGGAATGGGGTATAAATATTGAATTCATTAAATTTTTTTGGGTACATTAAGCCCCCAAACAAAAATATTGTTTACAATTTGTTTTGCTGATTATTTTCGGTTCACCACATACTATATACAAGCGTGTGAATATTTTTTATATTCATGAATTACTCGTGGATATTTTTGCACCCCATATTCTGTTTATTTACAGCTCCACTAAAGTCAAAATGCGCCTCGTCACTCATACTCAGTTTTTGAAAAAAATCAGGGTTTTCTCTATTCAATTGGTCAATTTTTGCACTCAGTCCAGTTTCCGGACTTTCGCTCATTTTCCATTGTCCCTCATTACATCAATGTTTTGTTGTATACGCGCTGTACGACGTATTTTAGGCTTCGGTAAATCAGTTACTATGTAAGAGTTTTCGAAATTGTGCATAATTTTTTTAATAGTGTTTTTTATAGGCACTCCACATCGACCAAAAAAAATCACGTAATTTGCGCTGTGTTGCATTAATTGATGAACCATTTTGATAAAATGTTTTAATCACTAAAACACGTTGTTATGGCGTCAAACTCTCCATGACGAAATGGCATTGACAGTTGAATACAACTGCCAACTTCCACATAATAAAACCATCTCCGTGAGAAATAGCGCCAATTTCAGTTCGGCCGCAGTCCCAAAAAACAACCCTATACTAACGGACAGAGAGACAGACACCTGTTGAATATATTAGTGTTTCGTTTTATACCATTCTGGAACTGAACACTAAAAATATACAGGAAAAAGTTACAATTTGTCTGAAAACGATCATATAATACTTTTTAACCAGACCCCATAAAAGTGATTGTGGTATATGTTATTAAGTTGATTTTTGTAAATTATTATTCTTAAGGCGGTTCTCACACCGAGCAATCGGCAATAAACAACTGGAACAGACAATATTATCGCTAAATCTAGTTTTAATTCATTTAAATCTGTAATCGCACAAAATGCAATATGGATATGCAATATGATGACATGAAATCACAAAAAGAACGTTAGTAGCCACTAAGTAACAGCCCTTTAACTTTAAACCCAGTGCTTAACTTTAAATTGAATTATAAAAAGTTTTTAACCTACCTACAACTAATATCGACCTTAGGACTGACTTACAGAAAATTTTAGTCAAACAAAAACAAAAATGTAAAGTTTGAGAACAAAAATACAGTTTAGGGGATAATGTTGTATCAAATTTAAAAGAATTTGACAGATCGAAAACATTTATTGACTGTTTACATCCGTTGGTTGGCTGAAATTTGAATTTGAAAAAATGACAGATGACAGATTGTTAAAAGCCCACTCTATAAAAGTTAGAAGGTAGTTTTGGTGGTTTTAAAGTTAGCGCGAGCTGATAACTATAAAGTGGATTTATGTCGACTACAAATAGGAAAACACTAATCTTAACTTTGTTACGTGCTAAAATCTTTTTAAAGTGTACTTTATGCGACTATAGTTTTGCGCCAATGAATGCAGTTGAAAGTTATCAACTAGTGGACATCAGCGTTCAGTTATATGAATGCTATAAAATGGAAGAGTCGTTGCAGATTAAATTTGAACTCTTTAGATGCACTTATGGATATACGCATTCACTCAAATGTTAAATAAATTTGCTGCAACACGTTTAAAGCAACAGCGGAAATGCTAAACAAATTTCATTATAGGATGTACGAAAATAGCTCAAATAAGGATAAGAGGAATCAAACGGTTTTTATATAATCCTTGGGATAATTGCACAATCTAGTAGATTAACTGGCCCTCTTTCAAATATGGAAAGCCTGACCACCTCATCGATTTCTGACGTGTCTCTCCATTTTTCTCTCCCGAACTCTACTTGAAATAATTACATGAAATTATAAGAATGTAATTCCTTGTTTTCTTTTCCTTTATTTTTTTATGAATGGATCTCTTTTTTTTTGCTAAAAGAAGAATATAATAAATTATTATAAATACACATTTTGATTTTTATTTTTGTTACTTTCCTATTGTTTTCTTACCGAAAATGATTTGGTCAATGGTGGGCCATTTTGACTGTGAGCCACTGATATCGTATTCGAAATTGAGAAGTATCCGTACTTCCGATTCCGATTTGAAATCATTGCCTAATAATTCTCATTTTCTTCAGGATATGACATTTTCCAATAAAGTGGATGATATTGTCTCTCTCCTCAAGGTTACATAAATTCCAGTAAATAGATAAATCTTCCCAATGTGACACAAAATTGCAATTTCACTTATTTTTTTTTAAATATGGAAGATGTGCACTGACGATTTAGCCTCATTTATGCAGTCTTCGCTATACTTGTTGCTAACTTTCGAAACAATAAAGCATATGTTTGTAGTTTAATTTAAATGGATTTTATTAACTTTTATAATATAAAATTCATTACAATAGTTGAAATGTAAAGTTAATGGTTTATTTCATGTATCTATTATTCCAAATAAAACCAGGTTTCGTAAAAGTCACCACCTATGATATTGTAATATGCGAGCTACGGCTCGAGTAGATAAAACGATATTCTGTGAAATTTATTTCTTTATTTTCTAGTCTATAGAACAATTCAAGTTCACACTATACTATTCTTCGCAAATTCTTTTCTTACAAGGTCTCTTTCCTCTCAAATCACTTTATCTCCTTTCAATTAGTTAATTCACAAATCCAAACTAATTACTTTTTCTTGTTTACTCTCCACTTTCAATTTATCACCAAATTACAACTTCGCCCATTATCACTTTTCCAATCTCTTCGCCACGGTTCTAAACCAACTGCCTCTTCTCTCGATCGCCATCTGTCCTTATATAGCAGAAGTTTCTGATAGCCAGAAACTTCTAGCAAATTCTTCGACCACTGGAACAAGAAAATTCTGATGTAATAATTCCAAGATGACAAATATTTCGTGCAGTTATGATTCTCTCTCTTATCCGTGATATTATCCGAACTGTGGACACTAACCGCAGACACGAACCCCGAATGAAAAGACACTTTGGAATGGGCTGGAGGACCATAGTTATTATTCTACATTATTGTAGCATCCTTTTAGGTGATGTTACACTGCCCCCCTCTTAGACTTGTTCGTCCCGAACAAGTGTGTCCTCACTTCGGCCATTGTATCGACTCAGTCGGTCCACATGAACCGCTTTCATTTTGGCCCTTGGTCCTCGCTGGATGCGGTAGACAACATCGTTGATGCGGGTTACTATTCTGTAGGGACCCTCCCAGTTCCGCTGCAATTTAGGTGATTTCCCGTTTTGGCGATGGGGATTATACAGCCACACTAGATATCCTTCCTGGAATCCTGACGTTGTTGCCTTGGCATTATACCTGGTCTCCATGCGGTCGCTCATCATCTTAATCTGGCTTCTGGTCTTTTGGTGCATGTCCCTAAGCCTTTCCCTAAGGTCCGCCACGTACTCTTCTTCATTTCTGGGCTCATTGGTAGGAGATCCAAATTTCACCTCACTGGGTAAACGAGCTATTCCACCAAATAAGATTTCGAACGGCGTATGTCGAGTAGTGCTATGCACGGCACTTCTATAGGCCATCAAAAACAAGGGAATCTGCCGGTCCCAATCCCGTTGGTAGTCACTTACGGCCTTCGAGAGATGTTCGTCCAAAGTCCTATTGAAACGCTCCACGCGGGGTTGTCCGTGTCTTTTTGATTCCGAGTAGTTGACACATCTCTTGGAAGATTCTTGACTCGAAGTTCCGCCCTTGGTCAGAATGCAATTCCAAGGGCACACCGAATCTGCTCACCCAATTGTAGACGATCTGCTCCGCCACGGTTCTGGCTTCCTGGTTAGGGATCGGAAACGCTTCCGGCCACTTACTGAAGTAGTCCATCACTACGAGTATATACCGATTACCATTGTCGGTTTCCGGAAAGGGCCCTGCGATGTCAATGGCGATTCGTTCGAAAGGTGCTCCCACGGTGTATTGGTGCATCTTACCTCGAGTTTTGATTCTCGGACCCTTGCTAGCTGCACACACGTCGCATTTTCTGCACCAGTCTTCGATATCTTCCTTCGCTTTTAACCAATAAAAACGTTCTCGTACCTTTTCTAGCGTCTTATTCACTCCCAAGTGGCCTCCGGACGCCCCGCCATGCATTTCCTGTAACACCTCCTTGACCCTCGTCCGCGGTACGACAAGCTGCACTACAAACGACTTTCCGTCGGAGGATTCCCATTTTCTTCTCAGAACACCTTCTTGGACATGGAGGGAGTCCCACTGCGCAAAATATGCCTTTAAGGTCGGGCTTCTGTGAGAGATGTCCTGATGATCCGGTTTCTCCATGTTCTCCTTTCAGGCCAGAATCGGCTCGATATCCGGGTCTTCCTTCTGAGAGTTCCGGATCGCATCTACGCTCCAGCCGGTGATAGGTTCGGCCCTTATTCTTTGGATGGAAACCAGCTCCCGTTCTTCCTGACGCGCACAATGTTTACAATCCGTTCTGCATGGTCTCCGGGACAGTGCATCCGCATTAGAGTGGAGTTTTCCTTTACGATGCTGTATTTCGTAGTCGTAGATTTGCAGCCTTTCGATCCAACTTGCGACCTGACCCGCAGGGCTCTTGAACTGTAATAGCCATTTTAAGGCTGCATGGTCTGTGCGAAGAACGAACTTCCTCCCATAGAGGTATTTGTGAAAATGCTTAGTAGCCAAGATCAAAGCTAGAAGTTCCCGCCTTGTCACGCAGTAGTTCCTTTCTGGCTTAGAGAGCACCTTGCTGAAGTACGCAACCACTTTCTCTTGGCCCTCATGCACCTGGGAGAGTACGGCTCCTACCCCGACATTACTAGCATCTGTATCCACAATGAACGTTTCCCCGGGAGTGGGGTAAGCTAGTATCGGGGCATCGCATAGCCGTTGTTTAAGTGCCTTAAAGCTCTTCTCGCACTCAATTGACCATTTGAATTGTTTCCCCTTTTCCGTCAACTGGTGCAGGCTCTTTGCGATCCCGGCAAAATCCTTCATGAACCGTCTGTAGTAGGTGGCTAGGCCCAGGAAACTCCTTAGTTGGTGTTTGTCTTTGGGGACTGGCCAGTTTTTCACCGCTTCGACCTTCTCTGGATCGGTTCTCACTCCTTTCGCTGAAATTATGTGTCCCAGGTACTTGACTTCTGCTCTAAACAGGGCGCACTTCTTGGGGTTGAGCTTCAGGTGGGCACTTCGAAGCCTTTGAAACACATCCCTTAGATTGTCTCGGTGTTGCGCAAACGTTTTTCCTACGACGATGACATCATCCAAGTATACCAAACAGGTTTTCCATGTTAACCCTTGCAGGACACATTCCATCAATCGCTCGAAAGTCGCCGGAGCATTGCACAGCCCGAATGGCATTACCGTGAATTGCCATAGCCCATTTCCTGCGGTGAAGGCGGTTTTCTCCCGGTCTTCTGGATGGATCTGTACCTGCCAGTAGCCACTCTTCAAGTCGAGAGTGGAAAACCATCGGGCTCCTGATAGTGTGTCTAGCGTGCCGTCAATCCGTAGCAGAGGGTAGCTGTCTTTCTTGGTGACGTAATTGAGCTGCCGATAGTCCACGCAGAACCGGGTGCTGCCATCTTTCTTCTTAACCAGTACAACCGGTGATGCCCACGAACTTTTGGAACTTTCAATCAGACCTTCTTTCTCCATTGCCGACACCATCTCTGCAACTTCTGTCTGCTTTGCCAATGGAAGGCGCCTAGCAGGCTGACGAATTGGTCTAGTATCACCAGTGTCTATTCGATGTTGTACCAGGTGTGTTCGGCCGTATTCTCCGTCCTATGAGGCAAATACATCAGCGTACTCATTGATAAGATTCTCTGCCATAGTTCGCTGCTCCTGATTCAGCTCACTGGACTGGAGAATCGTCTCTCTCGTTTCCGCTGTCCAAGGTGATGGGAGAGGTTTTGGAGTATCACGTTCAGATATTGTTGCGACGGCGGTAATCGGCGTGCATTTTCCAGTCACCTCCCCTCGCCTTAGTTTGACAGTGTGTGGTCTTGCGTTCAAAACTCTCACTGGAACCATGGTGTTCTTTGGTTCGACTAACGTCTTTCCCACGATGTGGTCTTGAGAATTCTTCTCTGGGTCTGGTTTTGCTATGTAGAATCGGTGGCTCCCAAGATCACCTTCCAGCTTCGTCCAAATGATTGTCTCTGAAGACGGCGGCAAAACTTCGTCTTTGCTGATGACTGTCCTGAGAGTTACGGCATTCTCGTTTCCGTACACCATCGGAATCTCCACATTTCGATACCTCAGTACTTGCATCCTGATGTCCAAGATTACTTCATTTGTTTTCATGAAGTCTATTCCGATGATGCACTCGTCGCATATATCTGCCACCAGAAACACATGGGAGAACGTCAGTCCTGCCAGAGTAATCGTAAGACGAACTTCTCCAAACACCTTTGCCATTTCCCCTATTGCAGTCTTCAGGCAGTAGCTGTTGGTGTTGTGCAGCCAGGCGCTTCTGACGATATCTCTTCTTACAATGGAGGCAGTGGCGCCAGTGTCGATGGTGGCTACGCACTTCTTCTTGTTGATTAGTGCCTCCACTGTCAGGCTCTTGTTACCCCGTTTGGTTTGCGAAACTTGAATGGTGGTCCTGGGGGCGTCGATTCCAGTAACCAACTTCTGCCCCGCGAAGTTGGTCCTTACGCATTTCCCGACTGCTGGTTTTGGGAAGTCTGACGGACAGGATGGATGTTATCACAGCCAGATGCTTCCTCTCTGCTTCTCCTACTTCCGCAATGTGGACAATTTCCTCGTCTAGGTGCACTTCTGCACTGCCGTTGTGGTTGTCCGGTTTGGTTGCAATTCCAGCAACGAATTTGGCTTCCGCGAGCTCTGTCTTCATCCATGTTCTCTGGCATGAGCACTCCACGACGGACATTTCCCTGACACGGTGTATTCCCTGGTATGCTTGGTCCGCAGCCTTCATTGACAAAGCGAATGCCAATGCCTCGGGGAGTGTTCGCTTTTCAGCCATCCTTACAGCCATTTGCAGTTGTCTGTCCTCTATGGCCTGAATAAAAGCTTCCACCGCCATTTCGTTGATAAGCTCCTCACCGGCTTTAGGGTATGAAAGATGGGCTAGTCGCTCTATATCCGCTTGCAACTGTTTTGGAGCGTTTCCCCCCTTTTCTGGACTCGACTACGCAGCTGAACCCTGTACAGCTGCTGCATGTCTTCATCCCCAAACCGCATCTCGATAGATTGAACCAGAGAGTCGTAGTTCTGCTGTTTATCTTCCGGGATGGTCTGCAAGAGCTCCGCAGCTGGACCCCTCAGTGCAAGCGTAAGTGCAATAGACTTCTCTTCATCGACCCAGCTATTGGTCATTGCGGCCGCTTCGAATTGCCTCTTATAAATTGGCCATGATGTTTGACCATCGAAGATAGGAGGCTGCATCTCCTTTCTTCTTAGACCGTCAGTGGAATATTCCCGTGCTTTCTGTCTCTTCACGTTGCTGAGCTTCTTAGCAAGATTTTCGACTTGATTTCCTACTATCTCGAATTGCGTATCCACTTTTTCAAACTGAGTCTCTATCTTCGCGAACTGAGTTTCATGTTTCTCAAAATTTTCATCGAATCTAGTTTCTACTTTTTCGAGTTACGTCTCGACCTTCTCGATTTTCTCTTCGATTACTTCGAATTTGTATTCCAAGTTCTTGTTTTGCTCATCAAGTTTGCTTTCCAGAGCATCTAGAGCATTCTTTTGTTCGTCCATTGCTTTCTTTTGTTCATCCAGCTTAAGTTCTAGAGAATTCTTTTGTTCCTCAAGCTTAAGTTCTAGAGAGTTCCTTTGGTCGTCTATTGCTTTCTTTTGGTCATCGAGCTTAAGTTCCAGAGACTTCTTTTGGTCTTCTATTGCTTTCCTTTGTTCGTATATGACTAACTTAAGTTGCAGGAGCAGACTTGTTATACCCGGGTCGGCTGCTGTACTTGCTGGTTCCTCTTCCACGTCAAACTCTACGTCGTGCGGATTTTCACCTTCCTGCGTTACTGCAACTTCCAGACGAATCAGTAGGGCATCTTTTCCCCCAGTTGTGTCGAGGTCCCGCTTACTGAGTTCTGCCTTTAGTTGAATTATAGTTAGTTTTCCCAATTTGCGACCCATTTTGCGCAACTAATTAACTCAACACAGAAATCGTTTTTTTTTTTTTTTCTTTTTTTTTCTTGTGCAATTTCACACCACGGAAATAGTTATTCACAAAATAAGTTTTATCCCACTTCTGACACCAATGTAATATGCGAGCTACGGCTCGAGTAAAACGATATTCTGTGAAATTTATTTCTTTATTTTCTAGTCTATTCTTCGCAAATTCTTTTCCTACAAGGTCTCTTTCCTCTCAAATCATGTTATCTCCTTTCAATTACTTAATTCACAAATCCAAACTAATTACTTCTTCTTGTTAACTCTCAACTTAATCCTTTGGTCTACATTTAGTATACACATTGTTTCGCCTTCATCGAAATGGTATGATTAAGTGTCTTAAGCGGTATTCTTTGAGGATTGGACAAGTTGCAATAAAATAAATAACGTTCTCTCTATCCCTAAGATTGCAGAGGTTACACAAGATTAGCAAATCCGGTCGATGTGGTACAAAGTTCAGGTGAACTAGATCTCCTCTTAATTTGAAGATCGTACTAAACATATCAATTTTATTCGAATTACGAAGATGTGTATTTTCCTGGAGATTATAATTTAAGTTACTGTAAATCATTCTATATTGAGATTGCTTAGCTTCATTTACAAACTGATCGAACATTCTGTGACCAGTTGCTCATAACAGCTCATTAAATCTCGACCTTATAGATGCTGGGTGTCCTTCCGGCTCGTATCTTATATTTAAACCACAGACTGATGCCAAGTAGTCCCATTCCTTCAACAACATATGTGTATGACAAAATAAGCTTTGGAAGCCTTTAATTTTTCATCATCATAATTTTGACGACATAATCAAAATGCAGTTGTAAAGTGTCTAGATATAAAGATGACACTCCAGTTTCTAAATGAAGCATGTAGTTGGGTGTACTGTTTGGCAGCCAGAAAATTAATTTCAAAAAGTAGAGGACGAATTTTTCGGGAGCTTCAAAACTACTATGTTCTCACACTTGAGAACCATATAACAGCATCGAAACAGCAGTTGTCCAAAATATTTTTTGCTTCGCATTATGCTGTTATGAATCCATAAAGAATAAACTGCTCTTTTAGCTTCAGATAACTTATTTTTAAGGTGCTCGTTCATATTAATATTTGCAGTGGTAAAAACTCCCAGATATTTATACTCTAGTACCATCTCTACACAATCTCCATAGAAAATCCACTATTCGTTACGAGAATATCCGCCTCCTTCACTTCTCACAATCATCATGTTCGATTTCGTTAAGTTAACGTACAAATTCTAAGTTTGCCAACCTGTTAATCATAAACTGCATTCCATCGACTATTCCGGCAAGAAGGACTGTATCATCGTCGCACATAAGTGTTGGCATATTCGTACTACTAATCTCAATTCCTCCACCTTCTGAGTCAGTAATATTGTAGAGTATAAAAACAGTGTTCACAGGATTCACCCTTGTTTCACAAATTAAATCCAGCTTCTGAGATAAATTAAATATCCCACACATATTTTCATACAACGATCTCAAAATATTAATAATTTTGCTTAAAATTCCAATCTCGGAGAGCTAATAAAACAATGCTTCACGTGGAATGGAATCGAAAGCAGCACGGAAGTCCAGGAGGAAGATATACAGCTATACGAGTATGTTGACTTTAATCAACTGTTGAATATTGCTTTCTGAATCCGGCTTGAAACTCTGGCTGTATGATGTTATTCTTCACCCATATTCAAGACTTCTATACAATAAAGCGCCAAACAGTTTCGGCCACGTGCTAAGAAAAGATATTCCTCTGTAGTTTCCCGGATCTTCTAGAGCATCTTTTCTATGTAGCGGAAATATTTCCGATTTTTCGAACGACCTATGTCAGCTGTTTCGAATATTCCGAGAGAAATTCTGAAGTACAGTTTTTATAAAATTCAAAGTTGATCCTATCGTCTACAGAGATTCTTTAATGACGAAGTGAACTTCTTCTAAATTGAATGGTTCATCTAAGAATTCATCGATGGAAAAAAACATATGTAATAGCATGTTCTGATGATGGTCCAGTACGCTACAATCCCAGGACCCACACGAGTTTTGAAGAGAGTATTTTTTTTTTACTAAAATACCAGAATCTACTCCACTCCTCACCTGTGTACTCATTTTTATAATTCTGGCCTGGCTCAGCACATGTGGATGCCGGACAAAAGTGGAGAAATGTTCACTGTTCTCGTTGGGTGAGTTTCGAGTTTTAAATCCGCCCACAGTCATGTCCAATTTTCAAAAGTGTTTATTATTCTCACAATTTTTGTTAGAAACTAAAAATATTGTCTAAGTAAAATATGTTGACTTTCTCTACATTTCGTGCCACGCCTAAGTTTTGGGGCGTTTTCTTTAAAAAAAACCATATGTTATCTTTCAAAGCTATTTATTGTAAATATCTCATCAGAATTCGTAAACTTCGGTTATAAATTTTGGGAGCCAAACCATCCTGCTGCTAAGAAAAAGTTGTAACAGTTTTGTGACAAAATTCCTTAAAAATCACGGAAATATCATCTGTATGGGAAGATATCATTGCATCTGTTTAAACGCCACGCTCTCTCTATTTATATACTATATATGGATGATGGGTACATATGTACATGTACATGTACAACAAAATTAAATAAGTTAGCCACCGTCGTGACATGTCAGGATCTGAATGATCAGCTTTCAGCTGATTTTGCTATACCAGCTTTACGATATACTTTTTCGCACACTATGGTTGTTATCTATCTTAGTTTTGATAGACAGTTAAGGTAATTTTATAATTTCAATTGAAGTATGTAGTTATTTAAGATTTTGTTTTTTTTTTGCAGTTACGGTTTATGACGAGGATATTTAGGAGTCCTTAAAGTTTAATCGTGATCACTGCGTTTCATGAGTGGTTTTACGCTTCACGCCAAGAATCAAGTATGTTTAGGCTTTTTGGAAAAGCACAGTGCACAAGGTGCGATCGAACAATTGATGCAAAGAACAGCAAACGTGCTGCAAAGGTGTTTTCCTTACCTTTGAGGTTATATTTTTGTAGAAGGTATTGAACACTACATTTTCTTTTTTTTTCTAGATTTTGTTCCTACACAGAAAATTGCCTAAAGACAATGAGGCCGCTCTTGGCTCAACCGTTCAGTGTGGGGGCCATAGTAGAAAAGGCAACTGCCTAGTTAGCGGAAATAGAGTTAGTACCGTACACTATTTTTGAAACATTTCCCTGATAGTAAAGCCATCTAGTAGTAAACTCATTTAACTTTCGGTTGCGTTGCCCTATGGACTGAGCAGTTAATTTTAAAATTTAATTTTGTAAATTGTTTATGGCACAAGATCAGTTAACAAATAACTCACTAGATCATTGAGTTTTTTCTACCTTAGACCACCGCTTTCAATTGCGTGTAATACCGTTCTTTTGGGAGTGTTCCACTGGGCATATTAAGAACTTTCACTAAGTAATTCAAATACCATATGCTACTATAGTGTTTTCACAAATTGTGGTGGCACACCAGTTTCAATGGATTTTGTGCATGACATCCACATACCAAGGCTTCACCTTGGTAGATGAAAGCATCCATTCACGTGAATGAATGAATTAGTTAAAGTAGTTGGATAAAGGTTATTTCATCCCAAGCACTCTGCCACAAAATCGGTCCATTGTACTTAAATCTCTTCACATAGTATCGTTGAAGTTTTTCAGTTTCGTACTTTTATATCCTCACGTTTCTGCTGCATACATCATTATAGATTCAGGCACCACTTCGAAGACTTTATACATATTTTACACTGTGGACAGTGTACTTGGTACAGAAACATTCTTGGTCATTATTGGTATATTTTGTAAGTGTGTTTCCACACCAAGATGCATGGTAGTGCACCGCCAAGTTATCCCGCAACTTGTGCATTACCACATTATTTGCACCAAACAACTGAGAGCATTTTTACTTCTTCTTGGTCTATCTTTTCTTGGTTAAACTGAACAGGGGGAGAGGTGTGAATATGAGAATTAGTTTCTGCGAAAGGCTTACCTGAGTTTGGGTCCAAATCACTGTATCCCAAGTGGTTAAGCACTACTGCAAAATGTTCCCGCCATCTGGCCAGCTGTTCCTCATCCAAAGTCAGCATATTTCCATTTAGTCATTTTACTAGATGTAGCTTGGAACTTTGACCAGCAGCTTTGACCACCAACTCCTTAGTATAGACGGTCCTGCTGTCGCATCTATTTGCTGCTTCTTCAACCTTAGTCGCTAGTGCGTTGATGTAGTCACGCTTGTCTCGTCTTACACTGCTGCATTTCTTTTCTTTCTCATGCGGTACTGAACTTCTATTTCGGGGCGCTCTACTACTGAGGCTGCTGCAATTCGTGCTTTGAGTTCAATACGTTCATCGGTCGGTCTCCAGTTGTCTGCTGTTAGCCATGTACTTTGGCTTTTTTGTCTTCTTCCGACAGTGGTGTCTGCCCCAGACGTAAAAACACTTTTCACAGCGTTCCAGTGGTCGTCGATGCGACCAGCGAAACTGCTGATTGTTTCTGCATTTGTGGCAAAGTGGTCCCTTATCTGTTGGAGCAAGTGGGGATGCCCAAGCCTGTCGCTATTATACCTGAGTATCCTTAGCAAGTTGGATCGTTTGCTATTGACAGATACAGTACGAAGACGTATAGTAGCTATCGCTTCACGTTTGCTACAGACATTTTGGATGTAATTTCTAAAGCGTCGGCTAATGGTAAAGTAATCAATCTGGTTAGATGTACGTTGTCGATCAGTGGAGACCCAGCTGATCTTATAACAGTCCTTGTAGTCAAACAATGTGCCTCCAATGGACCAGGAGGTCTACGTTGCAGAAGTCATTAAGCCTTTCGCCTTTGTCGTTCCTTGTATTCCCGGTCCGTGTGGTCCCATCACATGTTTGAGCGTGGTGTTGTCGTTGCCCATTTTCGCTTTTAAATCTTCTATCCCGATTACGATATCTCCGTTAGGCGTTGAGTTAGTGGCTGCGCCTAGTTTGCATCTACATAGTTTAGGTTTAGCTTAGAGCGCCCGCATAGGGCCAGTAAGTTAGAATAAGAATAGTTAAGTTAGTTAAGCTAGTTTTAAGCGTTTTTTGTCTAGCAATTAAGTTATAATGAATTTAAAAATAAAAATGCATTAAAAATGAATGAAAAAAAATTGAATGAAGAGATGCACAACCAGGCTTTGATTTTGATAGAAGACATGTGTTACCTCATGTGCGGCAGTTTGTTAGTCAGGTTACTAATGCCATCGCCAAATCGTGGAATAAATGACGCTTTCGAACGAGAATTGCAGCGTGAACGTGAATACGACACAAATGCATTAAGCTAATTGGTTCGTACGAATGTACCTTTGTTGAATTCCCAACAAAAAGAAGTGTACGATGCGGTGTTGAAGGCAATTGATGATGGAAATGTTGGCATGTTTTTCCAGGCGCATCAAGCCTGGTGGCACTGGCAAGACATTCCTCATATCATTGATTTTGGCTACAGTTCGTGCAAGATCAGAAATTGCTGTAGCAGTTGCTCCTTCTGGAATAGCGGCTACGCTGCTGGAAGGTTGCCGAACCGCTCATTCGGCATTGAAATTGCCATTAAACCTTCAAGCGGTTGAAGAACCAACATGTAACATAGCGAAACATTCAGCAATGGCCAAAGTTTTGGTAGCAAGCAAAATCATTATGTGGGACGAATGCACAATGTCGCATAGACGTGCGTTAAAAGCTGAATCGCATATGAAAGATCTGTGTAATGACGCAAGACGTTTTGGGGGTGCATTAATTTTACTCTCAGGCGATTTCCGGCAAACACTACCAGTAATACCACAATCGACCACTGCCGATGAGATCAATGCTTGCCTCAAATCATCGACATTGTGGCGTTATGTGAAGAAACTTCATTGCAGAAACGATCCATCTGCCGAAGTGTTCTCCAGTCAACTGCTAACTATCAATAATGATCGTGTTCCTGTCGACGCATTGAATGGATTGATTTCGTTCCCGCCGAGTTTTTGCAATTTCGTCTCAACGAAAGAGGAGCTCATCAACAAAGTGTTTCCGAACATTATTGCTAACCACAAAAACTACGATTGGTTAAGTGAAAGAACAATTTTAGCGGCAAAGAACAAGGATGTGGATCACTTAAACTGCACAATTCAAAATCAAATCGTTGGTTCCCTGTATTCCTTCAAATCTATCGACTATGTAACAAACGAAGACGAAGCAACCAACTATCCAACTGACTTTTTGAATTCATTGGGTGACCTGGTTGCCACCGCACAATTTACAATTGAAGGTTGGTTCAGTCGTCATCATGCTTCGCAATCTCAATCAACCAAAATTATGCAACGGAACGCGTTTAGCGGTCACAAAACTCATGATCAATGTGGTTCACGCGAGAGTACTAAAGGAAAGTTCTAAGGTGAGGAAGTTCTCATTCCGAGAATTCCAATGATCCCAACCGATATGCCATTCGAGTTTAAGCAAATCCAATTTCCAATTCGTCTCTCATTCGCCATGACAATCAATAAATCACAAGGCCAATCATTGAATGCTTGTGGCCTGAATCTGGAAAATGAATATTTTTCACACGGTCAACTGTATGTCGCATGTTCCCGTGTCGGAAAACCATCCGCTTTGATCGTTTACGCACCTGACAACAAATCGAAAAATATCGTTTATCACAGAGTGCTTCAATAAGGGGAAATACAATTCAAGATCGACCCGACCGCAACCCATCCATCAAATATTTCAACACAAGGCATCAATTGCAATGGACAATTGACCACAGATTTTCTGCAATTTCAAATGACGCAGGGCAACGTCTGCGGGGTCAGCTTTTTAAATAATACATAGATTACTTCAGAGTAAGTTGTCTATCTTTGTCCATAAAATTATCTATAGCTAACAAGTCGTTTCCACGTAACCCCTGAGGTAGATTTTAACACGTTTATCATGTGGTATGCTGTTTTATCCCGTTTGACTAATCTAACTCAAATATGAAATTTAAACAAAATCGTTACAGCCATTTAAGCTGCAGTTGATGAAAACCGCACAGACAGACAGACAGACAGGGCAGAATTATTTCGAAAATTTTTTTTTCGACGAATGCTATACTTGCCCTACATACATATGTGCAAGTGAAAATGATGTGTATCATGCAGCCTTAAATTGAATACAATCATTGTTCTATTCTTTTTTTAGATTTCAATGAAACGAATAGAATTCAAAGAAATTAATACTTGATTTTATTCTATTTTCATCAAATATTGGACGGGACGAAGTCCTTTGGGTCAGCTAGTTCTAAATATTTCCCAGCCGCATAATATCAAACAGATTTTGATATCGATGCTCTGATTTAACTGCTCCCGACTTCTTCCTTCGAGGGTACTTATACAACATGCCAACCACAGTCCCGATGCTAAGGGGTAACATTATTCAATAATTGGTGAAATAACACCCGAAATATACCAAAATATTATGAAATATATGGTTGAAGGAGGGGGCTATTTGGCCGATATAATATTCTAAACATAATTGTTATAAACCAGATAATCAGTCGATAAAAAAAAATTAAAAAAGTTGTTTTTCGTTTTATAGCTAGTCAAATAAAACATCGACCTTGAACATAAAAAACACATGTTCTTTAAACAAGCCGATTGGCGCAGAGTAAACGAGTATGTCACTTTCTAACAAAATAATAAAAAAAAAAAACATTGAGTGCAACAGCTCTTTTGGCTCAAAAGTATTAATTTTATTTCTGATTACTTATTTCACTATTTTTAAACTTTTTAAAGTTACGGAATCAACAGAGTACTGCCTGAGCATATAATCATTGAAGATGGTACTCAATTTAAAAAAATAGGTGGATGAGACACATGTACTGTATTCGAACCAATTAATGTGAGATCCATAAGCTTAGTACGCTTCTATCGAGATCAGTTTAATTTTTTTTTTTTTTTTTGGATTTTGGTCCTCTTTTTCACATGATTGTTAAAATTTTATTTAAAGTTTAAAAATATGTACCAGTTTTGCGAAATAATACATTTTCATACGAATTTCTTAATGCTCGAACAAAATCTGACTCCGTTCTGAAATATTGAGTGTCTTCTGAACATTGAACCTATTTCTGCATAAATGTGATAACTCTGTATTCACAATACGTGAGAATAAAATATTTTATATATATTTGGCTTTGATTACCTGGTTTTACTTAATATTAAAATATAATACGAATTTCAATTGACATTATATTAAAAAAAAAGTGTCTTCTTTTTGCGTACGTAAAAAAGAAAGAAAAGAAACGGGGACTGTTTTTTGTATTTTCTAAATTAAGTCGAAAATTTAGTCACCGAAGTGCAGTGCTTTAAGATAAAATAAAAATTTGCTGAGATATTGAAAAAAGAAAATTTAAATACATTCAGCTGTGTTCAAAATGAATGAAACAAAACTTTAAAAAAAAAACTCTAAAAAAAAGTGTTTGTACAATTTTTTGTTTAATTTAAAAAAATTACAAAACATGAACATCATTTGTTATTTTGCATGAATTCATAATTATTTTAATTTCATAAATTAGGTAAAATAGGCCCATGTCTAAGTTAACGCAAGAAATTTCTTGTTCAAAAAAATAGTAGTAAAAGAATTGCTTAAATAAAAAGAACTTAAAAAGACATGAATATAAAAAAAAATACTTATAAAAAAGAACTTAAAATTAATACTTTGTTGTAAAACCTTTATTATTAATAACTGTATTACACCGACGTTGCATTGAGTTAACTAAGCCTTGACAACGCTCTTTTGTGATTTTCGCCCAAGAATCCTTCATTACCTCCCAAAGTTCCCGGTTATTGGATGGTTTTGCCTGCCTCACTTCCTTTTTCATATCACCCCACAGGTTTTCTATGGGATTGAGGTCGGGTGACTTTGCGGGCCAAGACATTACCTCAATCCCTTTGACCCGAAACCACTCTTTAGCTGTCCGACTTGTATGTTTCGGGTCATACGACCCATTTTAAAGGCATTTCATACTCAGCGTAGGGCAGCATAGTTCTGCTTAAAATATCTATATAGACATGTTGGTTCATAATTTGGTCTATAAGGTATCGGCCCTACGCCAGAGTATGAAAAGCATGCCCAAACCAATATTTTTGATCCTCCATGTTTCGCTGCCTTTGTAGTGTATTTGGGCTGATATTCTGTACTAGGAGGACAACGGACATACTGCTGGGAACCAGTACCACCAAAGAGAACAAACTTACTCTCGTCTGTCCACAGTATGTGGCGCCATTTCTGGCCAGTCTATGTGATCTTTCGCGAACTGGATACCACTTTTAAGGTGTTTTTTTTTGTCAAGAGAGGCACTTTTCGCGGACTTCGTGCATGTAAATCCTTTTCTAAAAGGCGTCTGCGAATAGTCACTGCACTTATTTGGATAATTCGAGCTCTTTTTGAATTTCAAACGATGAGGCAGAGGGTTGAATTTTATTGTAGCGGACAATGGACCTGTCATCTATCGCGTTTGTTTTTCGTTTTCTTCCGCGGGATTCTCCTCTTAATTTTCTTATAAGATCACGTTTCTCTTCTGTATATTGCTTTCCCCTTCCCACTGATAAAAAATTTTCGATTGAAAGTATAAATGTCTATTAGATTTGAAAAATAATTAAAGTACTCTCTTTTCTGCTAAAACAATTTTCAGTAAAATGTCAATCGCTTTAATATTGTGAGATATTCTATTTTCACTACTATTTTTTTAAACAGCACTTCTTACACAGAAATCACAAGATCGACTGACCCGCGCTGCACTTCTTCAAACTTCCCATTAATTTTACAAAATTTTTGTTTGACATATCCCGTTAGTTATTTTAACCGACTGCAAATTAAATTTGCACAGGGAAACAAGCTGAAAATTTGAATGATGTGATGTTGTGGTAGGCACTACCATTATTTTGAACACAACTGTATGTATCTATCCGAGTAGATACTCGTACTGTTCATAGGAAAGGGAGTAATACCAAAATTTATCAAAATGTCGAGATTAAAACTTTTCATGAAAATAATACTTGCAGGTAAAAAATAGGAAAATGCAGAGTAGCAACCTTCTAGGTCTTCTGGAAGTTTCTAGAAGTCGTGGAAAGACACACAACACAAAATGTAAAGAGATGTGTTAATTACACTACTTTATTAATATTTCCTGATTAAATTTTACATCTAGAACACGTGGAGGTGGAAAAGCGAATGGCGAAAAAAAGGGAAGTTGAGAGGTAAAGAAGATGGCGTGTTTGAAATGTCATTACAGTTCAGTGGTGATGATAAATGACAATGCAGCCATATACAATAATATTTTTAAAACATTGTAATGATATAACATTTCCTTCCTTCCTCAGTGTATTCTTTTAACAATTCATTTATAATCTAATCTTTTCTTATTCTATTTGACTTACATAAAATTATACGATCGTTCTCAACCGGAGCCTTTTCGACTGCAGCATCTGCAATATAAAACATCTGCAGGTTTGTCCAAATCATCCACGGTCTTATCAAAAATTTTTGTGGATCTCTCCGGTGGGGTTCCGCATACCTAGTGGGTTTGCGATTTCCACTAAACTAGGTTGCACTGGAGTATCTTTGCCAATCTCTCCTATTTGATCCAAGTGCCTGTGCCAAACTCTACCATCATCTAGCTTGGCTAAATAGTGTAATGTGTCCTTTTGTTCTTTTATTCTACCAAATTTCCATTTGTTTTTATTATCGAAATAATTTCTAGCTGAAACCCTCGTCCCAACAAGTAAAATTCTCTTGAGTTTCATCGCACTGTGATTAACAACGTTATCCCCATTCGGAAGAACACAACTTAAGCGTCATCTTATAATTCGACTAAACATTAATTCAAAAGGAGACTGGTTGGTAACTGAATGTGCAGTTATGCGATAGTGAATTAGAAATTTTGCGAGCTTTAGTTCTCTATTGAACCTATCACACTGCAAACTACGAAGCGCCATTTTCAAGGTTTGAACATACCTTTCAGCTAACACATTTGTAGATGGGTGATATGGTACAGTTCGTTTTTGCGCAATCATGTTGGACTTTAAAAACTCTTGAAATTTGTATTCAGTAAATTGCGTGCCATTATGTGCGACGAGCATTTCTGGAATTTCAAATGAAGCAAAAATTGACCTACAAATTCGAGTCGTAGTGTCAACAGTTACATATATTATGAAGAAAATGAATTTCAGGCCAACGTGTGTATGCATCGACCAAAATGAAATAGTACACGCCATGTAACGGTCCACAGAAATCAGCATGCACCCTGGAAAAAAGGTCCCTTGGGTATTTCCCAATTATGAACAGGCTCTTTAACCGGGTTACTTTTATGTGTATTACATATAACGCACTCTTTCGCTAATGTTTCAATGTCGTGGTCTTAGGCCACCAACAAAAACTCCTAGGTAGTTGCTTCATTTTAACTATTCCAAAATGTGTGGAATGTAATTCTGCTAACATTTGTCGACATAGTGATCGCGGAACAACTACCCTTTGACTTCTCATTAGGCATCCCCGTTGAATGTCGAACTCAGCTTGATCTAGATTCCCATACGCAAAAATTTCATAAGCTGAACTAATTCTTGGTCTGTTTCCATTTCTCGTTTAATCTGCTCTGCTCTGCTCTCTCTAAGATTACAAAAATTTTCTATAAGCATCTGTTTTAAATATCTACTAGATAAAAACAATTTTGGATTATACTCCGTAATTTGTATACATATAAACCAAAGTCAAAGAATATCTATCTATTTCCGCATAAAAAGGTGTTTTACTTATACCGTTAAAATCAAGGACTTTCAAGGGCACCAAGTAGCTTCGCCTATAAATTCTACAACTTTTATTATATGTAAGTGTTTTTCTTCTATCTCTAACCGGAGCAAAACTAACTCGAAAACTCAGGGATAGATTTTTAAGCGAATTTGCACACATGCATTCTTACGAGTAGATGCCCCTAAAAAATATTTCACCTTCATTTGTACAGAGTTTCATCCACGGGGGTCTTGGTCTCAAACGCCATACGAATTTGCCCAATCTCCTTTAACTTTATCAAGATTCAATAAAATCTCATAAAAACAAATTTCATCCAAGTAGGTACTTTTTCTCCAAAACATATCCAGCGGAAACAAAACAATACTTTAAATTACCCTTCAGGGATAAACTCTTCGTATACATATGTATGTACGTAGCAAAACCACACAATACAATCAAAGATAGATTATTATTTATACTGAAAGTTAACACAATTGGAAATCTGTTTTCTCACACAAACAAGCTAATCAATTGACATAATCAGTAGAAAGAGAATCGTAACATCCGCAAACACGAACTAATATCGGAATGTGAAAATCGACTTTTTAGTAAAGACATAATGAACATGTATGTACATACATACTCGTATGTGTGTTCAGAATTTCCCTCATCCACCCTATTCAGTGATTCCTTTAATGTAAAGAACACAAACAATCAACCCCCATTAATCAGAACTTGGGAACATTTTCCCAACCAGACGCAGTAGCTGCTTACTCTTTTCTTAAGATTTGGCATGGCTTTAAGGAAGGAAGTAAAACAGGACCAAATTATATTTTATGCGTTCAAATATATTTGCTTCATAAATGTTAGTATTTACACACGCTGCTTGTTTAGCACAAGGAGAGATTCGCTGAAACGTCACTTGATATGGTTGGATATTTTGTTGTGTTTGTACGAGTATATCGAGGTCGGCTATACTCGTAAATACGCATGTATGTTCGTTATCAAAAACAGTGTATTTAACAGGAAAGGCTAAACGTTACTTTTAAAATAATTACATAATTGATTTTCTCAATTCCCCAAATATTATTGACTTAACTGCATACTGCTAAAAATCTTATAAACACTACCGACGATCTGCACTTCCAAACCATACATGGTACTTATGTACATCTGCATGTGGGATCTGCATGGCGATTGATCGGGAAACTACTGACTGTCCAAAACATGGATTGGACCAGTAGCGCAACAATCAAGTTCGTAATGTAGTGCTTGCTTTACCTCCTCGTGGTGGTCCCCGGGCAACTGCATGTATAAATCCTTATACATGTAGGCCAAAATTGCAAGTGCGAGATTGTCTAGGATCTTATGCCTAGGCTAGGTAACCTGGGCCAGCAACCCACGTTACCGAAACTTCGTTACGGAAACCGACACAATGCATCGGATAAGGACTGATAACACGTTGACGACCTTTGGCTATCGTACCCGGACTAAGATTGGTTTCTGGAATGTGAAGACGCTCCTTGACTCTCAGAGTGAAGGACCTCAGAATGCCAGATTCCTTCAATTGGAGCATGAGTTCATGCGATATAGGCTGGACATATTGGGAGTAAGCGAGATAAGATGGTTAGATGCGGGTGAGTACCAATCCCCAACGCGTAACACTGTATTACTCTACTCCGGAAGATCAACCGGAAACCACCGTGGGTATGGAGTTGGACTGCAGCTAACGCCAACAACACGCAGAGGCCTAATTACCTGACAGCCGCACGGTGATAAGATTTTAACGGCCAGATTCCGGACGAGAGTACGTCGCGTCACCATCATACAGTGGTACGCCCCAAGGATGGTTCGTCTGAGGAAGAAAAAGGAGAACTTCTACAACCAGTTGGGAGCTGTTCATAATGCAACACCCAACGGCGACATTGTCATTGTGATGGGTGACCTGAATGCCAAGGTAGGCTGCAACAACGAAGGGCTCAAACATGTTATGGGACGGCACGGACTAGGCAATCGCAATGAGAACGGCGAAAGATTTGTTGACTTTTGCAACGCAAATCGTCTTGTCATAGGTGGCACCATGTTTGAGCACAAAGCCTGCCATAAAATCAGTTGGGTGTCAACTGACAGGCAAGCAACCTCCAACCAAATTGACCATTTTGCCATCAGTTGCCGTTTTAGAAGACGTCGCCGTTTAGAAGACGTCCGAAAGAGGCGAGGTGCCGACATGGGGTTGGTACGAGATCACCATCTTATCATAGCTACTCTCCGATTACGCACTGCTGCCGTTCGTAGATTTAATGGCACAAGAATTACTAGGTTCAACGTAGACCGACTGAGAGTTCCCATAGTGCGCCAGGAATTAAGGGATCATCTCTCACATGGAGTGGAAACAAACAGCAGCTCCCTGCCTGCCACCATCCAAGACCATTGCTGCGCTGTGAAAACTGTTTTCACATCAGGTGCTGAAAGGATTGTCGGTCGATCGCAGGGAAACCATAGGGCGTGGCTTTCCGAGGATACCTGGAGAAAGATCAAAGAACGAAAACAGCTAAGAGCACGAATTGCAGCAACTCCAGCAAGAGAGAGGATCGAGCTTGAGTCCCTATATCGCATGAAGATGAGAGAAGTACAGCGTAGCGTGAGACGTGACAAGCGCAATTACATCAATGCGCTAGCTACGGAAGCAGAAGAAGCAGCAGCTAGGTGCGACAGCAGAACCGTTTATAGAATCACTAAAGAGCTTATATATAGGTGGGCGAAGCTCTACTCAACGCCCAGTGAAAGGCTTAGACGGTTCGTTGGAAGGAGCATTTTGTTTCGGTTCTAAACCGAGATGGAAGGAGCATTTTGCTTCGGTTCTAAACCGAGTATTCGCCAGCAATATGCACCCAAGTCAGACTGAAGTGTCCGTAGAAAGAAGTTCCCGAATTCGCACCACAACCCCCAGTAAAGAGGAGATTATTACCGCAACCAAAGCACTGAAAACTAATAAGGCGGTAGGACTTGACGGCATACCCGCGGAGCTTTTTCAAGCTGCGCCAACAGCATCGGCAGAGCTACTGTTCCCACTTGTCGGGAGAACATGGGAAGCCGAGAGTTTTCCGGATGAGTGGATAAAGGGAATGTTTGTCAAGCTCCCTAAAAAAGGCAACCTAATGCAGTGCGAAAACTGGAGAGGTGTCTGCGTGCTGCTTGCTGTGGCCAAGATAATAGCTAGAATCATCCTGGAGCGAATCAAAGAACACCTTGAAGAGACACTCGACGACGAACAAGCAGGTTTCCTCTCTGAATCCTCCTGTGTCGACCACATCAACACCCTGCGGATCATCATCGAGCAATGTGATGAATATCGATCACCACTTCATCTGTTGTTCATCGATTTTGAAAAGGCGTTTGATAGTGTCAATCGGGAATTTATTTGGCGTGCCTTGCGCAGGAGAGGCATTCCGGATAAATTAATAGCAATTATCATTGCTACATATGATGGGTCCATATGTCATGTTTTGCACAGAGGAAGGCTGTCTGAGGAATTCGAAGTCCAAAGTGGGGTTCGGCAAGGGTATGCAGCCTTCACCAATATTGTTTTTATTGGTGATTAGCGATGTGCTGAATGCGGCCTTATCAACAGGAAATGGAGGAATTCGATGGACTCTCACATCTGAACTCAAACACCTCGACTACGCCGACGATGTATGCCTTCTGTCTCACAGAATAATGGACCTTCACCAAATGACAGCAAATGTAGAGAGGGAAGCAGACGTCGATGAGCTGAAAATTAACTCGGCAAAAACAAAAATGATCAGCCTAGGACCAAAGTTGAGAGAGTAAAGAGTTTCCAATACCTTGGGAGTACTGTCTCAACCGATGGCGGAACCGAACTGGATATAGCCATAGTTTGGCGAAGTTATGCAATTAGCTTAAACACCAAGCTACGACTGTTCCGTTCCAACGTTGAATTCGTGCTGCTATATGGATGTGGTACCTGGAGAGTGACCGTCACTATCACGAGGAAGCTGCAAACGTTTGTCAATAGGTGTCTACGTTACATCTTAAGGATATTCTGGCCAAACCGTATCTCTAACGAACAGCTTTATCAGAGAACGGGCCATGAATCTATGGGCACAACCATACGACGACGAAAGTGGCAGTGGATCGGTCACACTCTCCGAAAGGGTGACAGGTCCATAGCTAGTCAAGCGATGCAATGGAACCCGCTTACCCAGGATGGCAGGATACGCGGCGGTCCTAGGAGTACGTGGCGCAGAACAGTTGAGAAGGAAGCACGGCAACTGGGAAAGAGTTGGGGAGAGCTGAGGCACATTTCCAGAAATCGCACACGATGGCGCGTAGGCGTTGTAGAGGCCCTAGGACCCACAAGGGAATACAGGACATAAGTAAGTAAAGTACATATGTACATACATAACTGCATATCTATCGATGTATGTATATATATAAATATAATAAATAGCACAAATATGGTCAACAAACTTTCAGTAAAATTTTTATTCGTTTAAACAATGAAAAGACAGAAAATATTGATGGTGTTTGACAATATGGTTATTCATTTGTTAAATTCATTTCAAATCTAAAAGGAGTAATTCATGATAAAAATAAAAAATTAAAAAAAATTAAAAGAACTACGCGAATGTGTTGGACACATATGTAAGTAGCACAAAGATGATTTTCTGAAATTAAAGGAAAGAAATTGTTAGAACGGAAACAGTAAACCATCTTTTTTAGTTGCTCACCTTCTTAGTATTTGGTACTGTATTCGGAATTTGCAATTACAGGTTGACATCTGCGCTGCATACCCTCCACAATCTACTGGTATTTGTGTTTCGGTATATCATCCCAAGCTTCCTGTATACAGTTCCAGAGCTCATCAGCATTATTAAAATTTGATAGCTAATCTTGACCTTAACGTCATTCCAAAGGATTTCTATTGGATTAAGGTCTGGGTTCCGAGCTGGCCAATCCAAAATGCTAAGACTCTTCTTCTTCTTTTCCTTACGGCGAAGTTATGATCCGAAGTAGAAGGATCACAACCCTCCCAACTTTATTGCCTTTTTGACTGGGTTCGAAGGTTCCCTCCTTTGAACATGACACTACCAACTTAGCCGGTGGTGCTCTATCTTGCTTGTGATGGGTTCTTTTACTTGAAGTCTTCCTTGAATCTTTGCACTTCTTATTCTATCAAGCTTTGTTACTCCTGCTGTCATGCGAAGCATCTCCATCTCAGCTGCCATTAATTTACCTCATATTTTTTGTACATTGTCCAGCATTATGAACCGTATTTGAGCGCCGGACGTACAACTGCGGTGTAGACCTTTCCTTTCAGCTTAGGGACATTTTTCAATCTCAGAAGATAGCGGAGTTTCCTCGCCATTTCATCCACCCTACGATGATTGATGTTATCCTCACAAGTTGCTTCGCTATTGATCATAGATCCCAGATATTAGAACTTTTCTGGAATAGGCTGGTGTGGATCAGAGAACGGACAGCACAGATACTCTGTCTTTTTTGAAATAATACGGTACCCTTTTCCCTCCAAAACATCCACCCATACATCAAGTGCTCGTTGGAGGAACGTTTGATCTCCATCGTCAGCAAAGAATAACTGATGCACTTTGGGGTCCGTCACTTTTCCTTCAAGCAGATAATCAAGGACTGCAATAAATAGCAAAGGACTGAGGATGCTTCGCTGGTGTACACCGACTTTGACTGGGAACTCTTCTGCGACACCTAAGGGACATCTTACTCTTGTCCTTGCTCCCTCATACATGTCCATGATCATGCGCACGTAGGTTTCTGGAACTCCTTGTTATCTTAGCGCCTAAGACTATCTTCTGAAAACCAATCTTTTATTATTTTTGCTGAGTGCTTGAGGTCATGATCAAGTGAAACAGTAACGCCTCTAAAATTCAAATTCTTTGTAAATATTTCCCGACAAATTTGTTAAATTTAAATTTGGTTGGACATTGTGCTATTTGGTTGTTCATTGCCATATAAAAGTCACACATGCATACAAAATCAAGTCGATTACGGAGCTCTCCAGATACTTGCCCAGCAAACAAAGTAAGGCTTATATTTATAATGAAATACCCTTATTTCAATGTAGTTTATTACATATACGAGAAGGCCTGTTATTTATAAGAATAGTTGCGTTGCATTCAACATTCTTTATTCAAATACAGGTCATGTCATACTCAATACGTTTGGTAGGTAGGTGTGGTTGTGACAGCATACTATGCTGAAACATAATTAGCACAAAGGCGCCGTTTTAATACCACAACCCAAGTGACCTAAATTGTTGTAAAAACTGACGTTGGACTTGTGGGAAAGGAGAGAAAGGATTATTTAAATCCACCCCGTGTCATTGAGGAAACTGATAAAGATCCCGATGCTTGTCTCCGCTAACTCACTAATATTATCAAAAAGGTGTCTGCCAAGTGAACGGACCATATTCAGGGCCGGACACTTACAAAGGAAGTGAAGGATTGTTTCAGGCTCGTTGGCCATATAGCAGCTACGATAAAGTGCATTAAAATTAATGCCCAGTCTGGCTGCGTGGACCCCTATGGGCCAATGGAAAGTGCTAATTGCCAGAACTCTAGCAATATCTGTCCGGTTTCTGTTTAGTAGCTCTTGTGTTCTGCGCCAGTTATGCTTGGGCCACATCTGCCTGGATATGACACAGTTCTGCAACCCTCGCCATCTATTACCAGCATCTGCAAGGAAATGCGCAAAGATTCTACCCTAACGGAATGTCGACATCCTCCGCACGGGAGCAGTCAAGGGCAGATCCCTGCCTCGCCAATTCATCAACCCTTTCGTTTCCATCAATGTTACTATGACCAGGCACCCAGATAAGGCTGATCCTAGAACGATAACCGAGTGCGGCAAGCTCCTCCTTGCATTGTTCAACAAGTTTGGAGGAGGAAGCCGCAGATACGATGGCTTTGATAGCGGCCTGACTATCAATGAATATGGCTATGGTGTTAAGTTGTATCGATGTATGCTTGAGGAGACGACATGCCTCCCGTACTGTAAGAACTTCTGCCTGGAATACGCTGCATGAATTGGGTAGACGGAATGAACTAGAGGTATTGAGGGATTCAGAAAAGATTCCCGACCCTACTCCGCAGTCCGTTTTCGACCCGTCAGTGAAAATGGTTGTTTTGAACTCGTTTGTCACCGCGCCACATTTCCATTTCGCCTTGGAAGGAAATCTCACCATGACATCATTGCGAAAGTTCATCCTGGGAATTATGTAGTCGGTCGGGCTTGCCGCCAACTCCCGAGGTAGCAGATTAAGGATGCCGTTATACATAAAACCTTATTTAAGACTTATTATCAGTTTAATAAAAGACGTGTTTTCTTATTTCGTTACAAATAAGTTTTATTTTTATTAAACTTAATTTAAAACTAAAAAAAGTAATTGACAATTCACAACGAGAGGAATATCGACATGTACGAGTACAACCAGTTGGAAGAATACTTTGAAGCAAATAAATTAATAATTGAATCTCAGTCCGGTTTTCGAAAAGGTCATGTAGTATTTTTTTTAGATCTTAAACGGGCTTTTGCGACAATAGACAGAAATATACTTATTGAAAAACTAAAAAAATTTGGTATACAAAATCGAGAGCCCGAATGGTTTACATCTTATCTTACGAGTAATAGTACTCGTAAACATTCATCTATCAGGTCCTATCGTAATCCTATTCGCCCAAGAACCAATGTTGGGGGCACTTCTGTTAATTTTTTATATAAATGATATGATACGTGTGTTAAAAAAATGTAAGCTACTGCTGTTTGCGGACGATGCCCTGCTGTTTATTGACGTTGATGATATAGACGAGTGTCACAGAAAAATTCAAGACGACTTGGATAATATCTTCGAATGGCTCTGTCAAAACACGATGAAACTACACAAACCAAGTGTACGATTTTAAATGATAGAACTAATTTTTCAATGAACTTGAGTATCGATAATGAAAGACTTAACGACCCTTACTTACTTACTTAAGGTGGCCCCACAGTCCGGGGTGGACACAGGCCTCAACCAACAAGCATCTCCAGCCAGCTCGATCTTTAGCTAGCTGCTTCCAGTTTCGCATGCTAAGTTGGTTGAAATCCCCTTCCACTTGCATGCGCCACCTGAATAGCAGTCTTCCTCTACTACGTCGTCCCTCGGGAGTGTCCATGCGCTCTATATGACCCAGCCACCTCAGTCGTTGGACCTTCACTCTCCTGGCTAAGTCAATGTCACTGTACAGCCAGTTGTATCCCCTCCTCCACTCACCATCTATGCAGATGGGACCAAAAATCACCCGAAGAATTTTGCTCTCAAAACAGCTAAGAGCAACCTCATCCTCTTTTGATGCATTCCATGCCTCTGTGGCATAGAGTAGGACTGGGATGATTAGGGTTTTATAAAGGGTCACTTTAGTTGTTCGAGGGAGGGCTTTGCTACTCAATTGTCTTCTTAGCCCAAAGAAGCAGCAGTTGGCAAGAGTTATTCTTCGTTTGATCTCAGTGCTTGTGTCGTTGTCTGAATTTATAGCCGATATTAGGTAGACAAAGTCCCTAACTACCTCAAAGTGGCCGTGGTGTAGTGGTAACATCAACGCTTGTCACGCTCTTGGTTCACGGTTCAAATCCTGATCTCAACAATCATCTATTTATTTATTTCGTCTGAAATAAATAAAAAAAGTCGATCAATTGCGAAAGCTTAGTCAACTCTACTGCGAAGGCATAACACTGGCAGTAGAGTGGGCATATGGCTTAAATACAACTTGATCGTGATGATGACATCAGGTGGAGGGAAAAAAATACTGTGAATCATGAGCAACGACAAAAAGCAAAACAAACAAGCTCTCCAGTTATCTGGACGCCACCCTTGGAGTTTACTGAAACTTAATACCACCTAAGTTTCAAACCCACTACACCAATCTTTCTTTCTTTCTCTCTCTCTCAATTTCTACAAACGCCCGTGTCCTGAAATAATTTAATGGTATTCATATCCCATTTGGCGCGCGTAAGTTATAAAAAAAAAAAAAAAAAGTTATATCTGTCTACGGTGACGTTCTGCCCAAGACGTCGATGTTGGTTGTCCTTTCTTGTCAACAGCATATACTTGGTCTTGCCCTCATTCACCGTTAAACGCATTTTCGCCGACTGACATCACGTTGCGTTCTTCTGATTATGTCGACGTATGCGAGTAATTTGACAGAATTTTGAAAGTTTGTCCCTCTGGTGTTGGCGTGTGAGTTTTGCACTATTCTTTCAAGAACGATGGAGAAGAAATCACATGACAGTGCGTGACCTTGTCTGAATCTTTTTTTGACATCAAAGGTTTCAGAGAGGTCTTTACCGGCCTTTCTCCATCGTTAATCCTGCACAAACGAACGAGTTTTGCAGGGATGCCAAGACTAAACATTGCTCTATGTAGCTCGTCTCTATAAATGCTGTCATACGCGGCCCCAAAATCGATGGAAAGGTGGTGGGTATCGATTTGAAGCTACTGGGTTTTTTCCAAGACCTGCCATAATACGAATATTTGGTCGATGGTGGACTTTCCTGGCCTAAAGCCACACTGATATGGACCGATCAAATTGTTGATCAAGTTGTTGATCAAGTTGATGTTAGGGAGACTGATGCCTCTATAGTTCGCGCAGTTCAGAGGGTCTCCTTTCTTGAGAATCGGGCAAACAATACTGAGGTTCCATTTATCAGGCATACGATGTTCCTTTGAACGTCCTTGCAGGCTTCGGTTCGGGCCTTGTAGCCTTGACAAAAACTTTTTACGCTTTGGTAAAACTTCCGAACCTCTTTCCTGCAGTAGCATCTCTATATTTCCTCGATCGCGCGCTTCTCATACTCCTTCTTTTTCCTCCTGAGAAGCCGGTGTTCGTCTCTCCTCTTCTGCTCGAAGAGCTCGAGAGCAGCTCTAGTCCTTCTATGCAGTGCTGCTTTGTATGCCTCTTATTTAGCTGCATGTGTTTGCCGGCACTCGTCGTCAAACAAGTGGTTTCGTTGTGGTGGTGGAGTGAAACCCAGCACATCAGATTGCTTTTTGGCAATGCTTCAGTACTCGATGCTGACGGCAGGACCTCTTAAGAAAATAATGGAGACTCGATCGGAAAAGGATTTGGCGATCTCTTACGATTCTAGCAGTCCGACGTCAAACTTTCTCACAGTATTTCCTTGTTTTGGCGGTGATCGGGATATCCGAAACCGTACCTTGTCTACAACAAGGAATTGGTCCGAGTCAATGTTAGACCCTCGGAAAGTTCGGACATCCGTAATACTGGAGGAGTGTAATGTGGTCAATCTGGTTGTCAATTGATTTATCAGGAGATCTCCAAGTACTCTGTGAATATCGAGATGCGATAACCGCGTACTAGCTGCGACGTGTAGTCTGTACTTTCCGACTGTACTACCAAAGATGTCCTCTCTTCCTAGCGTTGCGTTAAAATCGCCTAAAACAATTTAAATTTCATAGTTAGAGTACTGCTCGTATGTTTTGTCCAAGAGCTCGTAGAACCTGTCGCGAATTGTTGTGAGGCGTTCGTCCACATATCTGAAATCTTGCCTAAGTCTGCCTCCAATGACGAATCCACATCCAAATAGGCGCTGCTTTTGTTGCCGGTAACAATCGCCATAATAGATATCGCAGTTTTTCATCCTTTTTTTGCCGGACCCATTGTACTTCTTGGATGGCGGTGATATCTGCCTTGCAGCAGTTTAGAGCCTCCGCTAATTGTTCGGCTACAGGTGGTCTATTAAGGGACCTAATATTCCATGTACAGATCCGAAGTTGGTTGTCCTTGTTTCGTTTGCATGGTTCGTCACTAGTAAATCCGTCCGTTTCCGAGGCTTGTTGTTGCTTCGTAACTAGTTCTTTTTTACGTGGTCGGGCAGTTATCCTGGCGGCACAACCCTCAACCTGGAGGATCAGTTCCATTCTAGAAACCCCTAGGATGAGGGTTCGGTTATACCGATGTCAGTACTCAACTGATTCTTGGAAATCCTTATCGGCCTACGCTCCAAATATGTCGAAGAAGCCCGAATAAGGTACTATTTAGGCTCCGGAGATTTATCATGCAACCGTTGGTTCCATCTGGGAATTCGTCCGCTGTCGTGTTTATAGTGCTGCCATTTTGTCTTCTGGTCAACACTCGTACTTATAAGTTCAGCTAGTTGAGTCCGGGTGGACACCAACCAATGTCCGATGGCTACCGAGTGGAGGTAAAATAAGCACAATTGATGTGTAGTAACAGTTACAACACTGAGTATCGCCTGGTTGACCCCGATCACAGTCTACCCTATTTCTACAACATTCAGCCATCCCTTACTGCAATCAAAATATACAATGTTATTATCAAGTCACATTTGAAGTATTGTACAACGGTAATGTTCTTACGCAATGAAAGTATGATTAACATATTACAATTATTACAAAATAAAGCTATGAGATGCTTAGTGCGTTAACATGGTTATCTGGCTCTAAGAAACAAGCAAGAGCACAAAATTCTTTAGTGTACAAAGGATTTAAGCTATTCAATTAACTCCCTATCGATGTCAAAAATGAAACAAACTTCAGAATATTTTATAAAAAGTGAAGTGAAATCACTTCGATAGTAATGGAGGTGAATATGCTGAAGGAAAAGAGTAATCCACTACACTCCGGCATGCTCAGGAAGGTGAAAGCTGACCTCGCACTAAAAGAACTAAAAAGAGCTTGCTAGAGCGAAAGAAGGCTAACCTTAGATTTCCAGGTAATAGTAAAGAAGTACTCGTAAAAGACTTGGATAAGATGATGTTCAAGCAGGAAGTGCATCTAGCATTGGCGGAACAAATAGACAGCAGTGAGGTCCATGAAGAAGACGTTTGCTGATACACAGTTGGCGGTTATATGTCTACTAGCTTATCTAGCCAACAAAAAGCTTGTTATGTGTGACGGGATACTTAATTTGAATATAAAAGAAGAGGAAAGAAAAAGGTACAATCGTAAGCTTTGCTGACGATATTGCGATAGTCGTGGTCGCCAAGCTACTGGAAGAAGTGGTCCGAATAAACAACGATGCAACCAGAATCGTTCAACGCTAGCTGGAATCTGTGGGTTTATAATTAGCCGAACATAAGACAGAAGCGGTACTAATAAATAGCAGAAACATGGGGGAAACAATCACTCTTGCAACTGAGGGCACCAGATTACATCGAAGAACGCCATAAAACACCTAGGCGTCATGATTGACACAAGGTTCTCGTTTAATAAACACCTGGAATATGCTAGTGGGTAAGCCTCACGAGTAAATAACGCACTCATACGCATCATGCCTGCATGGAGGACCGATATACAGTCGATGGCGAATTTTCATACCGACGTAAATTGACGTGAAATTGAGCCGAGATACCGACTTTGTTCAAGTACGCAGCACATTTCGCACAATATCAGAAGATGCAGCCTATAGTATTGCAGGATTACTTATAATCGATATACTTTCAGAGGAGTTTTAAAAAAACATGAAATGAGGAACCGGGAACGTGTGTTAACCGACAGAGAAGCGAAATCTCCAGAAAGGACAAATAGCATAGCGAAATGGCAACAACGATGGAGCGCGTCAAATAAAAAAACGATGTACCTATCGTCCTATCCCGCTTCTGGAAGTATGGACAGACCGCAAGCATGGCGAGGTAGACTTCTACATAACCCAACTACTAAGTGGGCACAGATATTTTCGCTCGTATCTTTACAGATTCAATAATAACAATTTTCTCTACTGTACCTACTGCATTCAGGCTCAGGAATATGCGGAACATGTATTCTTTCACTGTCAACCCCCGGGAATATAGTACAATATATGATCAATACAGGAGGTGTGGAGTGCTGTGGGTGATTATGCAAAGCATATTACCACACAACTAAGACACCTCGAATGAGAAAGGCGATAGAGAGATGGACTATCAATAAGATTGTGAGCATATAGAGCTGTTCGTCCCTGTCTTTTCGTTTTTTAAGGATTCTTCACCTTCACTCTGCAAAAAAAAGCCAACAAAAAGCTGGCAGCTGGAAAAATATATATGACCTCCCCAATTAGGACAAAATTTGACCTATAACGGTACTACTCATGCTTTGGGTATAGTTACATTATTAAAGAGTCCGAAAGCGACGACCGATAATAACATTGCTCCAGATGTGGTATTAAGGGACACAAACCAAAACCACTGCAAAGCAACTAAGTACCTTCAGATAAAGATGATCCGAGAAACAGAGCAGATATTGCAACACTCAGCGAACCCTATATAAAGCACCGAGAGTGGCAATATGGGTATGCGGTCAACGACCACTCGAGTAAAGAGAAACAGCAAACCAGGCAGGCTTCGTACACGCTAAGATACATATACGGAATCCACTTCTTTGGAGAAATTTTAAAGACTGGTTCACAACATAATTTCCAGTGCAAGGGGAAGAACCCCGGTTGTGATAGCAGGGGACTTTAAATCTTGGACAATAGAGTGAGAATTACGAATAAAGAACGTCAGAGGAAATGTCCCTTTAAAGGCAATCGTATCAATGGACATCATCCTTGCGAATGCGGGAATAGAATTTACGTTTACCAAAAACGGAAATGGGAAGTTAGCAACTAGAACACGCAGTGCGACTACCATGCAATAATATCCGAATTTTATCTCAACCCTGGCGTGATCAAAAACGCATTCATGAGGCAACCACAAAGGTGGAGCTGAATACCGCAGAACTCTGACGGAGATCTTTTCAACTTCATTCTGGAAGAAGTATCACCAACCGAGCCCCCGTCGCCAAAACAAAACATCTCATACAAGGTTTGTGTAACGAGGGCATGTGATGCAGCGATGTGGTTGTGAAGCGAAGAAATCGCGAGAGTGCGCGCAGAATGCTACCGTGCAATACAACAACACCAGCGCTGCGGGGGGTAATCATGAAGAGCTCCAACAAACGGTTAAAGTTGCTAGACGGTTTCGGTTCTATGGACTAATACCTAGAGGGGAAACAGGAATTTTCATTCTAATCTCAATTACCGGTACTTTGCTTAAAGCCAATTTTTGAAAAAGTGCAATTTTGTCGAAAACGGCTCAAACGAGATATTGAAATCTAACATAATATTGATATTTGCAATAAGACTGCGTACTCGGTTGTTCGCTTAAAAATAATCAAATAGCGGTACTTTACTTAAAAGCGGATTTACATAAATTAGCCGTATTTAGGTTACGGCTTAAACGAGTTTATTCAGAATTGATATCTAAGTCATTTTAGTCATAAATAAGGACATGGCATTAAAATTTTGGACATATGAAAAAAGTGTTTTAGCCTTCGAAAATTCTAATTTTGCTCTTCTTTTCGACATTGTACACCTATTTTGAAATCTGAACAATTCAGGAACGAACAGCACATAGGAGCAAGTACTTGCGACCCAGTTGTGCTCTTTATTTTGTATGATATAGGCATAGTTTCGAAAAAGAACCTATTTTATCAAGTCACTATTCCACCAAATAGTTAAATGAATAAGTTTATGTGGATACTTTTGGTGTAATATTATTTATTTGGGTATTATTCGTTATCGTTAGTTTTTATTGAATTCGTTTTCATTTCTGATTTTCTTAAAAATGGCAGGAACCCCTAACAACAGATCATCGCTTTAAGAAATTTTAAGAAAGGAATTCAAATTATTGTGTCTCGCAAATAATGAGAAAGGCTTGTATTACCCAGTCCAGTCGTACACTTTATTTTCTAGCTTTAAGCTCACATAATCTGTAAATACATATTATGGTAGATTAAGTAAATAAAAGCAGGTAAATATATAATAGTATAAGGGAAGGTCTATTTCTAAATCAATGGAATGTGCAAAGGATGGTCCTGCTCCCTAAAGGAATCAAGCAACCATAAGATCTGTCATCGTATAAATCGCTTTGTATGCTGGACGCCAGGGAACAATTCTCGGGTGTATTATAAGGGACAAGCTCGAAACAGAAATCGAGAGTGCAGGTGTTCGCTTGATGATTGACGCTTTCTAGGAAATGGTAAATCAATTCAGTGGTGTTGAAAAAATATGCAATTTAGGATTATATTAGTATTTTTTCAATCAGACCTTGCATTCTACCACGATAATGCACAGAATTGAAACATTTATGTAATGTATGTAAACCTAAAGCGCACCTAAAGCGAGTGCAAATGGGATAAGGGATCTAAAAAAAATTGCACAATTGCACAAACAAATTACAAATCACGAACACAAGCACTGAAAGTAATCAGCACCTTTCGGACAACGCAACCGATGATTAAATAAGCAAATAAAGCCCAGAAAAAGTACAAAGCAAAGATAATAGTGGGAAGTACACAAAACGGTATCTTGCAACAACCAAGGATGATAAGTCTAATCGAGATGTGATTCCTCTGAAAAACCAGATGGACACACAAAATCATATTCATGATAGAGACGTGATAAACTGAAAACATGAGGAACTTCACTTCTAAAGGGTTTTTCAATAGGGACATAACAATTTTGTATTTTAATACAAACGCACTCTTAAACCTTATTTCTGACCTGTCAACATCAGAATATCAGCCAAGGTTTACGTTTTTATCATGGTGAAGTTCAGGAACGAGCAACGTTTGAAAATTATTAAAAATTACTACCAAAATTCTGAGTCGGTGGTCACAACTTTAAGAGCGCTTACTCCAATTTTCGGTCGAAATTATCGCCCACCAAACAGGTTGTGCGTACTATAGTGGATAAATTCGAGTCAACATATTCACTATTAAATATTTCTGTGCCAGTGAGACAACACATCGGTCGAAGTACCGAAAATATCGAAGCCGTAAGTGCTTGAGTTCAAAATGAGCCAAATCCGTCGATTCCACGCCGTTCACAAGAATTGGGAATCTTTCAGTCCACATAGTGGCGTATTTTGCGTAAAGATCTTGGCCTACACCCTTACAAGATCAAAATAACTCAAGAAATGAAACCTTTTGATCATTTGAAGTGCCGAAATTTTTCCGATTGGGCTCTGCAAAAGTTTGAAGAAAATCCTGAATTTCATCGAAAAATCATCTTCAGCGCTGAAGCTCATTTTTGGTTTAATGACTTTGTCAATAAGCAAAATATGCATTATTGGATATCAACAAACCCACACGAGCTTCAAAAGATACCATTGCATCCACAAACAGTGAACGTGTGGTATGTATTTCATGCCGGAGGTGTGTGTGGACCGTATTTTTTTGTCGATGAAAAATCGCCATCAATCAATGCAGTTCGCTATCGTAATATCGGAATTGGATGGACTTGACATCAGTGATACGAGTATGTGGTTACAACAAGATGGTGCCACATACCACACAGCTGGTCAAACAATTGATCTATTGAAGGGGAAGTTCGGTAATCGTGTAATCTCGAGAAATGGTCCGGTGGAATGGGCAGCTCGCTCATGAGATTTAACGCCGATGGATTTCTTTTTATGGAGTTACGTTAAGTCGTTGGTTTAGGCCAGCAAGCCAACAATGTTACAGGAGCTCAGGAATAATATCGAATAAGAAATTACCAACGTTCCGGCCGATATGTGTGGAAGAGTGCTGGAAATTGGCTCCAAAGAATCGATCGCTGCAAACTTGCTCGCGGTGGTCAGATGAACAAGATCGAATTCCATACTTAAATTTAGCACGTGTAATATACCTGGGATAAATTTCGGCCCGTTACCTCAATTATTCTATATTTTATTTGAATACAAAATTATTACGTTCTTATTAAAAAAACATGTAGGGTTTTTGGTAAGTGAGGCGGGTGAGCTAGTTTTTACTTTCTTGATGCTAGATCTAGTTTTTACTTCTTGCAATCATCTTGAAACTGTCAATCTGGACCGAAAAGTGCACAATTCCTACCAAATATAAGGAACATACAACTTCTTTTAAAGATAGTTATGTTTATTTCATTCGGTTTATTTCTAAATAATTCCTTTCTTTCAGAGTATTTTTGCAATTGCTTTCATGAACAAGAGGATTTTCTGAGAGCAGTGTTAGCAGCGATAACTGTTTAAAATTCCACAAAAGTGTTCGTAACAGATTCTCAGCTTCGGCAGTTACTCGAATACTAGGATTCCTTTTAATGCCTTGTTAGGATCTTTAAATCATCGACAAAAAAAAAATTCATTTATAATTTTTTTCGCTTTTGTGAAGTGCACTTTCCGATTATTTAAGGAAAACAAATCATGTAAAATGCCTGCCGCGGCTGGCTTGGCAGTAGCCCATCCTGTCACCCCAATTTTGCAGTATACGAGTATTTTCGACATTTTGTTAAGGTGACTGAATCGTTTTTGCATTGTGAGCATACATTGGTCTTTAACGGCACCTCACAAAAAAAACTCACCGGCATCAAATCACAGCTCCGCGGAAGTCAAGTAACATCACAAAAACGCCTGACGATTATTTAACTTAGTGCGCAAAAGATCGATTGTTGGACCGCTTGCGACGTAGCGCTATCTTGCTGGAACCAGAGATTGTCCAAGTCCATTTCCTCAATTTGTGGTCAAACGAAATCGGTTATCATGTAGCGCTTTTCGTTGACTAACGATGCTAATAATGCCCCCATTCTACAAACCACTCCAAAAAGTCACACGCTGAGGATGCATTCGGTTGAGCGCACAGGACGAACGCTTGTATCAATTAGCATGCCAATCTCACGAACTTTCTTCATAAACTTGCGTACAGCAGGCATGGTTGGGGCATTATTTCGACGGAAATTTCTTTTCGAAATTCGCACTGTTGTTGCAGCACAGCACTGACTTTTGAAATAAGTTTTTAATATTTCCCAACGTTGTGCAAGCGTAAATCGATTCATTTCTACCGCGGAAATATGATATTGTGTTTCTATCAATTTTTTGAGCGCGAAAGAGCTGTGAGTGTGGAAAAAACATGTAATTTACAAAGAAATCAGCAGATGGCCCACCCATTCATTACACTCATAAATGCAAGTGTGGCAGGAACCATTCACTTTTAGTGCATTTTTATTGATAATTCATTAAACTTATTGCTAGACAAAAAACGCTAATATGTGCGGCAGGAACCAAATTTTCTAATCGGCCACCGTTTTTAATGTATTACAGCTTATCCGAAATTGCTTTGTAATTTTAGGAAACTGTTTGAAGCTACATACTCGTACAAGCGACTCTTTTTATGCTCTTCACAGTACACTTTCTAATAATAAAAACGAAAATATTAATTTTTCAAATTATTCAACGCAAAAAAACATAACTTACTTTTGAAACGAAAGACAGTGTTTTGGAGCAAAAACTACAAAAACAACCGTAACTTTTTGACATCTTCAAAGAATAACACAATAGTCACAGACGTGATGTATCATGTCTTTAGCCACGTGCCTGCATCAAATGTGTTGCTATTGAGTTTTTATTTTCATACAACATAGTACAGAAACGGTTCTGCCCCTATGTGTGGTTTTGCCCACACTTCCCCTATGTCGATGTGGAAGCATTTAAAAAGTTCATGTTAGAAGAAACATTTTGAGCTAATTCAAATTAGCATTTAAAAACTGTTCAATACCACGGCAGTTTAATTTTCTTAATTAGCATCTCGAAAAGGTCGTTTCCAAAAGTCTCCACTCTGTTATTTTATATGTTTAGGTTTGATAGAAATTTGAGCTAATTTGAGTGGCCTACTCGTACAATGTGCGCTACGGTTAATGATCTAAAATAAAACTACTTATAATCGCAGTCTATCATTGTCAGGATGAGAACTTTTCACCTTGCCATCGTACATACGAGTAAGTGCTCAACAAATTATAGTAGGAATCGATATGAGAAAAAGGAAAGTCAATGGAACAAAATAAGTTAGTAAATATTTTGTGATCACGTATTCTTATGACACGTGGTGCTTTTTTAAGGGGAATCTTGGTAGTTTTAGCTGGATAAAAAAAAAAAAAAAAAACTGCATCATAGAGAGAACAAGTAACCCATTTTTTGAATCATTTCGTATATCATTGCGTCACTATAACACGATCTATAAAACATTACGTTATGGAACGAACAGTTATCGAATATGTGCAAAAAGCATTTTGCTTTCTAGATTTTAGAACAGATTTACATACTACCTTCTGATCAAAAAGTACCTTGAATTTCTCATTCAAACAAACCGCGCGTGAGATATTGTCAAAAGCTTTTGTTTTTAAGTTGGTACATCTCTCGTCTGGTGCTCAAATATCTGTTTGAGCGCCATTTGAAGGAGTTTGTGCATGATAGCTTTGTAAACAAGTCAGTGTTTGTTGTGTTCTGCGAATTTCTTTGAATTTGTTGCAGAAACAGCATCGCATTGATGTCGCTAAAGTAATGCTTTCTTTGAATATGTGTCTATGAATATGACTTCGAAACTAACCAACAATCATCGGAATGGCGCTTCTCAGACGAGCCAAAACACAAAAAACCACGACAGAGTCGATCCAAAATCATGGCTTTGATGACCGTTTTCTTTGATTGCCGTGGTGTGGTCCACTCTGAATTTCTTCCGCCAGGCCAGACAGTAACCAAGGAGTACTACGTGAGCGTATTAAAGCGTTTGACGGTAAATGTTCGTCACAAGAGGCCAGAATTGTGGAGAAACAACTCGACGTTTCTTCACCACGACAAATCACCGGCTCACACAACTCATCTTGTACGCGACTATTTGATTAAAAACAACATTCATACCATTCCGTTCACCTGACGTGGCTCCTTGTGACTTTTTCCTATTCTCACAACTCAAGTTACGAGTATTTTAATTTATTTCTTCCAACTTTCCGAACGCTTAAAATAGTAGTTTTACTCTCTTTATACTCTTATTCTATTTTATTTCTTTCAACTTTCCGAACGCCTAAAGTGACAGCTATAGTAGGACCCAAGAGGAGGTCTGTACTTAGCCCAATTTTTGGTGTTCGTACAAAAATGGTATAAAACGGAACACTGTGTCTGCCTGTTTGTCCGTCTGTCTGTCTGTTCGTAAATTTGTTACATTCTTGTAACTTTTGAGCAGTTCAATTTAGATAGCTGTAATTGTTCAATATAATTGTGTCTGTTCAATATAGTTGTATATTTTCTTTTTCTTTTTCTTTATGAAGTCCTTTATACTTTCATTTTCTTTTATGATTCATTCGTTTGTCGTCTAATACGTCGTTCGGAACCCTCGAGATCAAGAGAAGTAAATATTTTATAATTACAGTCCAGTCGTTTGTTTTAATTCGTAAAAATTCATTTTCCGATCGAAAAAATAATATAAGGTGAAATCAGGAAATTATTAACAATGTTATGAAAAAAATATTTTTCTATTAATTTTTTACATTAAGTCATGGAGAAGAAATGGGAGAGGTATCAGCGACATAACTAGCAAAGTCATCGATACTGATACAAGGCTAAACGCGTTCATTATAAAATTGATATTAATCGAATCCAATTAATATTGACGGATGTAAAACGTGACGTTATCACTACTCGTAAGTGTCAGCGCAAAAAGTTATCCACACAAGCTGTTTACAAACATGGAGTGTGGCGACATCCAAAATCGTATTGCTGTAATTGGGCTGTGACCACACGAAAATCTTGTAGCGTGAAATGAAAATATTGCACAAATCCATGCTTGCATTATTAAATGAGATAGATAAATAGTTTGATCCATTAAAAGGGTCTGTCCCATTTTTGATTTTCGAAGTACAGTTTATTGTAATGCATTCACAATATCTACATACATATATAAAGGGTGGTTAAGTTTTAAGGGCCGATGTTGATTTTGAATAAAACACAAATTATTTAGGAAATTACTGTCATTTCTTTTTATTATGATAATATTGGTATGGTTCAATTATGTATGGAACAAAATATCGGCCAAATGGCCGCCGCGACCTCGGCGGCACACCTCCATCCGATGGTCCAAATTTTCGATGACGCCGAGGCATAATTGAGGTTCTATGCCGTTAATGTGCCGAATTATCTCATCCTTTAGCTCTTGAATTGTTGCTGGCTTATCGACGTACACCTTTTCTTTCAAATAACCCCAAAGAAAGAAGTCCAACGGTGTCAAATCACATGATCTTGGCGGCCAATTGACATCGCCACCACGTGAGATAACACGGCCATTGAATTTGTCGCGCAAATGAGCCATTGTTTCGTTAGCTGTGTGGCAAGTGGCACCATCCTGTTGAAACCACATATCGTCCACATCCATATCTTCCAATTCGGGCCATAAAAAGTTCGTTATCATCTCACGATAGCGAACACCATTCACAGTAACTGCCTGACCGGCCTCATTTTGGAAAAAATACGGCCCGATGATGCCGCCAGCCCATAAACCGCACCAAACAGTCACTCTTTGTGGGTGCATTACTTTTTCGACAATCACTCTTGGATTATCATTCGCCCAAATGTGGCAATTCTGCTTATTGACGAATCCACTGAAGTGAAAATGTGCCTCATCACTGAAGATGATTTTCTTCGAAAATTGATCATCCACTGTTGCCATTTCTTGCCACCATTGTGACCATTGACGACGCTTGAAATGGTCAAGAGGCTTTAGTTCTTGAGTCAATTGCACCTTGTAAGCGCGTAAATGCAAGTCTTTATGCATAATGTTCATCAACGACGAGCGTGAGAGGTGCAATTGTTGGGCACGACGACGAGTTGAGGTGGACGGCTCTTAAGCCACACTATCGGTAACAGCAGCAATATTTTCTGCAGTACGAGCTGTACGAGCATTCACTGGTGTTTTCACATCTCCTACAGACCCGGTTTGCACAAATTTTTGCACGATTTTTCCGATTGTACGCACATTTGGACGATTAAATTGACCGAAAGAATCACGAAATGCACGATATGCATTTTGATTTGAACGCCCATTTTCATAATAAGCTTGAATAACTTTAACGCGTTGCTCGATTGTGTATCTTTCCATGGTTCAAATTGAGTTAGTCTGAAATTAAGAAATGTCAAATGAAATGCAGAAAAAAACTTGACGTTTAGGTGTGGTTCACATTCAACATCGGCCCTTAAAATTTAACCACCCTTTAGTTTGCTTAGGCATTGCTTACATAATTCTGACTTTTCGAGAGTTTTAAAATTCCCCTGATGACTCAGAAAGCTTAAAATTGAGAATGTAAGGTTTTTCGAACCTGCCACAAGTAATCTAGTAATCTGAGGCATTGTATGAAACAAAGTTTTTTTTTACAGGTTTTACAAAAGACTTTTTTCTCGGCTATACAATATGCTCACCAAGCCTGCCATTGGCAGGATTACATACTAGTCATATTAAAAGTTTACAAGACTCCTGCTTTCTAGATCTAGTTTTCTGATTGGCCCACACACATACATTAGGAAATGACACATTAGGTATTGTCACCTTTGTACTGTATTCCTTTCTGAAGTAATTTGAACACTTTAATACAGCCGCAAAGTAAAGAATGGACATGCAGTTTATAGACCTAAAGTAAACTAAGATTTTGCTATCTCAACCATGACAATCCAAATTTTTGTTTCGCAAGTTATCCGTAAAATACTGGCTGCGACCAACAAAAACAAATGCAATACGGAGAATATGATAGTTTCTCAAAATTACGGCAAACCCGGAACCAATTGTTTTTTTTTTTTTTTTCAAAAAACATGAGGAAGATAAGCCGAATATTTTTCCCTATGTACGATCTTGTTATTTTCTATGTCTAGGTCAGAGCCAACTTTCACCATACAATAGGGGAAGTGGGGGCAAAATTGCATATTTAGTGTTTTTCAACCTTAAAAGTTATGAACAAATTTTTTTTAACAAAAATAAAATCTTTATTCTGGTAGTGTGGTATTTCATTTAGGAACGAATAATAGAAAAAATAAATAAATGATAGAAAAACACATTAATCCATTTTCAAAAAACTTTAAAAAAAAAACGTTTTTTTCCCTTATGTTTCCCGTTTTTGAGTCAAAAATGCAATCTAGGTGCAGAAGCCACATACGTATTCAACATCTTCATCGGCTCCAACTCCTGCGCAAGCTTTGTGAGCCCACGCAGGATATTTAGTGCAATCCAGCCATCAGTTTTTTTTTAATTTCGAATATAGTTATTGACAGAAGATGTACTTGCAATCGTCATCAGTATCGTTTTCATCCTCATCTGTTTCGATTCTTCTAGACTGCCGCTTAAATCTTTTGCCGATTTTTTAGGTTCCTTGCTTTAGTCGCTTATTGTTATTAGATACTTTTTGAGTTGATAAAGCTCCCTGCTCTGTTTTGTATGGTGAACTTGTTACTTGTTAAGATTGCAGGTTTCTCTGGGAAACCAGCCTCTTCCCAACAGGTATTTTGAGAAGCTCTTTTGGCGAGAATAATATGAAAGCTGCTGACGTTGATGGAGTATTTGCTATACTGGCGGCGATTGCATCAACAAACTCAGTGTTGGGTCCATTTCCTTCAGGATTGCGGGTTATGGCTACAACTGCTGTGGGTTCAATAGAAAGTGCTCTTTGAGTTCTGGTAGTGTTAAATTCGCCGATGGTTCAACAATTGCTTCCTTAACAACTTGTATTTCCGATAAAGGCCTGTTTCTAGTTTCAGATGGTTCAAACATCCAGTCATCATACACGTCAGCGTTTAAAGGATAAATTGCAGTTTTTTTAAACCGTTGACTGCGGTTTCAATAACAGCTGACTTCATGTATGCAATCTCAAACAGTCCTGAAATTTGATATTCTGTAACCATTAACGGTGAATTTGTACGCATCTATTTTTTTACTTCTGATGAATAATATTGGCTTAAAGAAGCCATAAAGGCAACATCGAGCGGTTGCATTCGATGCAAACAATGACGTGGGAAGCACAAAACAATCATATTATTTTCTCGAGTCCTGGAAATAAACTCCAAGTTTTTGGTATGCGTTGAGTGTCCATCAAGTAGCAATAATACCGGACTATCCCTTTTTGGATTTGCATGACGCAAGAAGTGATTAAACCAAGTCAAAAACAAATCTGTCTGCATCCAACCACTGGGATGATAGGTAGCAACTGAAGATTTCGGATCCCTTTCTATGAGCTATTACTCGAGGAAATACGAACAAGGGTGGTATGAACTATCCAGAAACGCTCATACAGATCTCAGTAGTGATACTCTTACCACGTTCCGCAGATGTTAAAGATCCAACCTGGGCTTTTCCCTTCCTTGTCAACAGCTTAGACACCTTTTTGGGCACTATTGATATGCCAGTTTTATCGACGTTATAAATGCGGTCAAGTGCAAATTGATGCTTGGCCATTATTTTAGTCAAGAGTACAAAATAATTTGAAACTGAAACACTATTGAAACCCATGGCTCTGGCTCCGGAAGTCCCTTCTGGATTTCGAAGACAAATTCTAGGATTTCTTATCAAAAAATGTTCAACCCATTTGTAACCAGTCAACCCGGTTTTCTTTTCAAAATCGAGCCTTATGTTATTTTTTTCAGCAAGCTGAAATTCAATTTCACGTAAATCCTTAATTGTAATGGGAAACAAGCGAGCTTCCAACAAAATGACAATTCCTTCTCTTCATCTTTTGTAAAAACGATCTCGAATCACCCAAGGGTCTTGTCTGCACAATTCTCGAGGCTTTCAGATTTGTTGAGTACTTTTGCATATCTGTCTCCCAGGAGTAATATATACGTGGTCGAGAACTCGAAAAAATAAAAACAAAAGAAAATGCTTAGGAACAGAAAAAGTAAGTTTTTATTTCGCGTGTTTAATTTTCGGTAGTCTGACTTACAGTGGTTGCTTAATTCTAAATACATTTAACAAAACGACGCTTCCTTATCGCAAAACGCAAACCGTTCATTCGGTTGTTTACAACATGTGGCTTGGCTTGGGTAAGAAAGCGACGCTTTCTTATCGGAAGCACAAACCGTTCTTTAATAATTGGGTTGTTTACAAATGTGGCTTGGCTTGGATTCGCTTGGCTTGGATTCGCCTTTTGTACAGTCAACGCTTGCAATGCACGCACATACATACGTGACTTCTCCCGCCGTAGTATGGACAAAATGTCTTTACATAAAGTCCATACTTGATGATAAATACCGTGTCATGTGTGTGTGTACACCGCAATTTCTGCTTTTTATACATAGACTGCGTCGTATACGTAACATTTCTTGTTTTAACATTTGCTTAAATTAAATGCTTTGAATAACTATAGCTATATATAAACACAATATTAGTTGCAATAGAATATGGGAATATAAGATTTTACATTATCATCGTTTGCTTTATTAGAGTATAGTGTAGTTTATCAATTGGGTTAAGTACTAGTATAATTGAATTAAAAATATAATGAATTCACTTAGTAACTATTATGACATGTGCTTCATGTAACAATGTATGTATAGAAAAGTGAACTAAATGATGGATATTTAAATATTTAGATATTTATCTGTGCAAACTCAATAATAATTCGTATTAAAAAAAAATAATAATAATACTAATACTAATAATAATGATAGATAATGAGAAACGATTTTCGTTCATAAGGAAAGATTTGATCAATATTGAGGGTTCATATAAATATTATGTTATGTTAATATCTCTGTTCTTGGTTTTTTTTTCTAAGTGTGTAGTTCCTTCCTGTATATTTTCTGTCGAATTCTATGTTCTTAATTGAATTTTGATATTTGTAACGTCGTTTAATTATTTGTCTATCTCGCTTAATACCAACTTTATCTTTAAAATAAGTTTTACCTTTTATTTTTACATCTTTTATAATATATCTGGGTAAGTGCTTTATATTATGAAAACCTAAGTTCTTAACTAGCTCCCTCTCTTGGTAATCGAAATTTCCTTTGCTATTCCTGTTCATTTTACTTATTTGTTTTTCTTTAATTTCATGTACCCTTTGTCTTAGGACGTTCCATTCTGTCCCGGTTAATGAGTTGTGTAATAGATCGTTTGGCTTGTATTTCGTTACAGAATATATGGTGTTATTATATAATTCAACCGCTTTATATGCCAATAGTCTGTCATCAGTGTCTTTATTTTCTTTATTAAGTTTGAAAAGTCGAATATGTTCGTTAAGGGTTAAGTGAAAACGTTCTATTACCGAATTACCTGTATGTGTATTGGGGGAGGTAAAGTGGTATAATACTTTCTCTTTATTTAGATAATTTTTTATGTATGCAGTATTGAACTCGTTATCGGCTACAATCTTAAGTGGTTTTCCTAAGTTTGCGAATCTGTGTTCTAAATTCTCAACAATAGTCATCGAATTTCTGTCTGTCAAGGGATGGATGGAAACGTGCTTAGTTAACTTGTCGATACAAGTCAAAAACATGCTATTTTTGTTAAAAAACCATATATCTATGTCCACTATTTCGTTCGGATTATTTGGTGTTTCAGAAATCATTAACGTAGGTTTTATTGGATTTCTATCATATTTGCACATATTGCAGAAGATACAGTTGTTGATATATTTATAAATTTCGAGTCTCAGGTTTGGAAAGTAGCATGCGTCCTTTAATTTTAAATAAGTTTCTTCAATCCCCCTATAATTATTCTCCAGATGCGTTTTTTCAATTAGTTCTAGTACTGTTTCTTTGCTTGTAACATCTTTAAGGAACTTTGTGCACCGAAGAATCTTCATGTTTGGTGTATTTGAAAAATACTTGACCACTGTTCTTTGGAACTCCACAAACATATCATCATGTGCACCAAAAATTCCAACTACTCCTTTAACCAGAAAAAGATCTTTCAAAATGTTTAAAATGAATTCTTCGTCATATTTTGGTATGCAAATGGTGGATCTTCTCTTTTTCCTAAAAAAAAACGTATTAGTACATGTTTTAGAATTCCCTTTCTCTAGTATTAGTTGGTTTTTATAGATATTAATTGGATTTTCAGTAATAAAAATGTGGTCGTTGAGGTTTTCGATACCGTTATGAATCGTCGCTAAGTCCGATTTAATATCTTCTTGTTCTTTTTCCACAAAATTAGTTTCTAAACGGCTCAAAAAGTCAGCGACATTATTTTCCTTACCTTTGACGTATTCTATATCGAAATCATATTCGTTTAATTTTATTTTCCAGCGCTGCAGCTTAGAATTGGGTTCTTTCAATGAATTCAACCATACTAGAGGGCGGTGGTCCGTTTGAACTTTGAACTTGCGTCCGAACAAGTATGGTCTGAAATACTTGGTAGCCCACACAATCGAAAGAAGCTCCTTTTTCACTGTGCTGTAGTTAGCCTCGTGACGATTTAAAGTCCGAGAAGCAAAAGCTACAGGATGTTGGTTTTGGGAAAGAACCGCCCCTAAAGCCGCATTGCTTGCATATGTTGTTAAGGTGAATATTTTTGAAAAGTCCGGGTAAACAAGGACTGGACAAGTGCATATAAGTGCTTTAAGCTTGTTAAAGGACTCAATGTACTGCCTGTCTTTAACATGTATCTTAGAACCCTTCTTAAGACATTTTGTCATAGGTAGGGCTACTTTGGAATAGTCCCTAATGAATTTTCGATAAAATCCAGTGATACCTAGAAAAGATTTTATCTGTTTGGTTGAGTGAGGTAATTGAATTTTTTTGATTACTTCCACTTTATTGGGATTGGGTTTTATACCATCGGTGGAAATAACATGTCCTAGATACTCGGTCTCTCGTTTGAAAAAAATGCATTTATTTATTTGTACCTTAAGGTTGAATTGCAAAAGCCTTGTAAATATTTTACTAATAGAGTCGATATGTTCTTGAAGCGATGTGGAAAATATTAGTATGTCGTCTAAATATACTATGCATATTTTATTTATATAGTCAAAAAGTACTTCATTTATCATTCGCTGAAATGATGCTGGAGCATTTTTCAATCCGAATGGCATTCTTGTGAACTCGTAATGTCCGGTTGCGGTTGAAAATGCTATTTTATATCTATCTTCCGCAGTTATAGGGCTTTGATGAAATCCTTTTACAAGGTCAAGGGTTGTAAAATATTGGGCATTACCAAGTTTTGAAAATATATCCTCAATGTTGGGGATTGGAAATTTATCGTCAGTTGTTACTTCGTTCAACTTCCTATAGTCAACGACAATGCGCCAACTTTCTTGACCTGTATTATCAACCTTTTTAGGGACGACCCAAATTGGCGCATTGTAGGGGCTCGTTGATTTCACAATAATACCAGACCTCAACATTTCAGAAATTTGTTTTTCTACTTCTTCCTTCTGTGCTTCGGGATACCTATATGTTTTAGCAAATATAGGAATATCGTTCTTTGTTGCTATTTTGTGACTATATTCAAGAACACACGATAGATCTTCACCTTCCATATAAAACACCTTCTTAAATTTTCGGATAGTAGCAGTTAAATGTTCAATTTCCTCTCTGTTTAAGTTACCAATTTTAAGCTTATTTACTATAATATTTACATCTGGTTCGATGAAGTTAATATCTATTATGTTTTTACATAATGAATGAATTTCATCATTAGTCTTAATGTTAGAATGGCTAAATATCAACGGTAAAGTTACTTCTTGAGTAATAAAGCTGTAAGCTATTAAAATCTAGTTTCGCTTGTAGCGGCTTTAATATGTTACAGCCAATTATACCATCAAAGTCACTTTTCAACTCTGTTTCCAGCATCTCAATCGTAGTGGACGGTCTGTTAAACTCTTTAAACAAGGGGATTGTTATTTTTGAGTTAACGTGTCATCGGTTTTTTTAGTTCCGTTTTGAAGGACTTGTGGAAAAGACCGCTTTTGATTAGCGAAGTGCTGGCTCCAGAATCTATGAGTAACTTAATTGGCAAAGGATCGGTTTTAACAATTATACAGGGAAGTGTTCTGAGGTGGCTGATGGAAAAATTTTGAAAAGGTAAGTTGTCGTTATCGGTTTGAACATGATCTTCCATTGTGCGACTAAGGTTACTATTTCTTGTTCGGCCTGAATTTCTAGAGTTATGCTGAGGATTGTTTATTCTGTTATTTTGTTTGATTGGTTTAGGTTATGAGAATTAGAATTTTGAAAATCTTGGGGATTATTTTGCCGAAAATTTCCTGAATACCTTCGCGAGTTCCCTGAATAATTTCCTGGTCTACTATCTGTAAAATTTTGTGAATTCGATTGCCGAACATTAGGATTTTGAAAATTTCTTCCTGGATATAGCATATGGTTATGATAGCTTTGTGAATTATTGTTGGGTACGAAATTTGAATTGAGGGTATGTTGGTTGTTATAACTAGGATTAGGGACAGTGTTATAAAAATTGTCTGTATCAATTAAAATATCCTTTGCTTCTCTAAGAGTGGATGGGTTTCTAGCTTGAAGTATTAGCTTTGAGTTACTAGGAAGTTTATTAATAAATAGTTAAGGACTATTGCCTCGTTTTGGTCGCTATTAAACCAAGAAGGAGTTTCTGGGGTTAACCCCGTTTTAATATTAAGTTTCGTTAAAAGGCTTAGACATTGATCAAATAATTCCTGTACATTACCTCGAAATTCTAGCAACTTTATCTGATTCATAATATTTTCTACACTCTCGTTTATATTACAGTTAGATAACAGTACAGTTTTTATTTCCGGCCAATTTGTCGGATTGTTATTATTTATTAACGCAATGTTTGCTGATTCTTTAATTTTTTGCCTTATCTTAAAATGTATAATTGTTTTCGAAATTTCATTAAGGTGACCAGTAAAGGCATATAAATAATCAATATGTTTTATAAATAACTCTAACTCCTCCGGTAACCCCGTGAACTCAGGGACTTCCTTAAATAGCTCCAAAATATTACCGTTTTCCATACTGTGTTCACTCTTTTTTTTTATGTGACTAGAGATGTATTCTTTATAGATGTCGTCTTGGAAGGAGTTGTATTTTATTTTTTTATAAAATTGCACTGTTCCTCTTGATATAAATTTCTTTTTTTCGCTTATCGGAAGATCTTATATTCTTTTTTTTTTTTTGTTGCACTTTTATTCGCTACCTTTGTTTTTCAGATAAGTTTCTTTTTTGATAGTTAATAAATAAGTACGTGAGTATTTTGCTGTTTTCTTTTTAGATTTTAGATTTTTATTTAAATTTTTTTTATATTTCACTACAGCTCTCTATATTATTACAGTTTTAAGCCAACATATATGTACTTATGTATATATGTACAATATATACTATTTCACTATAAACTTTATAGACTTCTCGTCTCGAATTCAATATTTATTTATTATTATTTTTTTTTTTTATTCTTGGTTCACTTTTTTTTTCCGACTGCGCCAGTAATATATACGTGGTCGAGAACTCGAAAAAATAAAAACAAAAGAAAATGCTTAGGAACAGAAGAAGTAAGTTTTTATTTCGCGTGTTTAATTCTCGGTAGTCTGACTTACAGTGGTTGCTTAATTCTAAATACATTTAACAAAACGACGCTTCCTTATCGCAAAACGCAAACCGTTCGTTCGGTTGTTTACAACATGTGGCTTGGCTTGGGTAAGAAAGCGACGCTTTCTTATCGGAAGCACAAACCGTTCTTTAATAATTGGGTTGTTTACAAATGTGGCTTGGCTTGGATTCGCTTAGCTTGGATTCGCCTTTTGTACAGTCAACGCTTGCAATGCACACTCATATATACGTGACTCAGGGTGCTCTTGGGGACATTAAAAGTACGACAGGCTTTCTGTTATCCCATCCTTTTTTTCAGAAGGGTAGCAATAGCATTTTTCATTGTTGATTCATCCCACGACTGTTGTGTTGGTTTGCGAACATAGTTTCGCACCATTTTTTACCTTTATTTAAAAGGAAAAAGAAAAATTAATACAATGAAATTCACTTAATAAAAAATTATTTAGCAATATATAACACCGGACGCTAAACCGCATACTGGGTGGTTGTGCCGCTATGCTATTTTGCCGCATCCCAACTTTATCCGAATTCTAGAAATTTCGTTAAATAAAATAATGTTTTTAATGGCTTTTTTATTATCAAGACTGTACACTCTCTAATAATAAAAACAAAAATATTAATTTTTCCAACTATTCAACGCAAAAAAAACATAACTTACTTTTGCCACGAACGATAGTGTTTTGGAGCAAAAACTACAAAAACAACCGTAACTTTTTGACATCTTCAAAGAATAACACAATATTCACAGACGTGATGTATCATGTCTTTAGCCACGTGCCTGCATCAAAAGTGTTGCTATTGAGTTTTTCTTTTTATACAACATAGTACAGAAACGGTTCTGCCCCTATATGTGATTTTGCCCACACTTCCCCTATGTCGATGTGGAAGCATTTAAAAAGCTCATGTTAGAAGAAACATTTTGAGCTAATTCAAATTAGCATTTAAAAACTGTTCAATACCGTGGCAGTTTAATTTTCTTAATTAGCATCTCGAAAAGGTCGTTTCCAAAAGTATCCACTCTGTTATTTCAAATGTTTAGGTTTGAACGAAATTTGAGCTAATTTGACTAGCCTACAATGTGCGCTAGGGTTAAAGAATTAAAATAAAACTACTTATAATCGCAGTCTTTCATTGTCAGGGCGAGAACTTTTCACCTTGCGCTCGTACATACGAGTAAGTGCTCACCAAATTATAGTAGGAATAGGATATAAAGCATGATAAATGTATCGTGAGGTGAGTATTATCATCCTCGATATGAGAAAAAGCAAAGTCAATGGAACAAAATAAGTTAGAGAATATTTTGTGATCACGTATTCTTATGATACGTGGTGCTTTTTTAAGGTGTTAGTTTTAGCTGAATGAAAAAAAAAAAAAAAAACTGCGTCAGAGAGAGAACAAGTAACCCATTTTTTGAATCATTTCGTATATCATTGTGTCACAATAACATGATCTATAAAACATTACGTTATGTAACGAATAGTTATCGAATGTGTGCAAAAAGCATTTTGCTTTCTAGATTTTAGAACAGATTTACATACCTATATATAATTTTTTTTTTAATAATTCTCGCGCGCCAAAAGGAAAATGAATACCTTTATTCTGTTACAGGGCACGGGCTTTTAAGGAAAAGGGAAAGAGGAACAGAGGAGAAGCCTGTGCACTTTGGCTTTAAATGTTTGAAGGTTGTAGTGATGGGAAAATACAGAGCTTGGTAGATCATTCCACATTCGTGCGGCTTATAAACGAATCCCTATATTTAACAGTACGACCGAAGTTAGGCTCTTGGGTAAACTGATGTGCATTCGAAGCATGTCGCGTATTGCGGGTGAAATTTTGAAGGGGAGGAATGCAACTGGCTATTTCGCTGGAGTATTTTTTTATAAAAAAAAAACGATAAAACAGGGAGAGACAGGATACATTTCTCCGATGTTCTACTTAATTAATGGAATTCATAATGTCTCTATCACCTTTAAGTTTTAACGCGCGATTTTGTACCCTATCAAGAATGTGCAGAACGGCCTTAGGTACACCAGACCAGATATGGGCGTTATATTCCAGCTTAGGGCGGATGAATGCCTCATAAATTGAGGCCAGATTAGACGGGGTAAAATATTTCTTGCACCGTTTAACGAATCATAGACATTTTGCAGTATTTTTGGAGACCTCGAATATGTGATCATTCCACCGAAGATGGTTATTAGTACACATACCGGGAATGGCAAGTCTTTCGGTTTCAATGATGCAAGTACCATCTATGGATAATAGTTGAGGGTTTTGGTTTCGCTTGAGAGACAAAATACAGCATTGTGTTTTGGAAGCATTAAATTCCACTCTGTTGGTTGAACCCCATTTAATCATGCTGTCCAGGTCGGAATTTAATGTGTTGAACATACGTTGCCGTTCCTCTTCTACGACCGAAGAGCAAGGACGTGAGTTAGGGAACGAATATGAAAAACTGAGGGTACTGTCATCAGCGAAGAAATGGATTGGATTAGAAGTTGCAGACAAAAGATCATTTATAAAAATAAGAAAGAGAGTCGGAGACAAAACAGAGCCTTGCGGAACACCAGCATTTATTTGGTGAATTGTAGACTTGAAGCCGTCCAAACCAACTTGTATTGAACTCCCCGAAAGGTAATTTCTAATCCATTGAAGAAGAGACTCATCGACGCCATATGCACGCATTTTTGATAAAAGAGCCTGATGCCAAACTCTGTCAAATACCTTTGAAATATCAAGCGCAACCATCTTGGTTTCGCCGAAGTGATGAAGAGATTGGTTCCACTTCTCGGTGAGATATGCCATCAAATCACCAGTGGACCTGTTCCTACGAAAACCATACTGCCGGTCATTAAGGAGTTTTCGTGAATCGAGATATTTTATAAGCTGACGATTTATCAGTGTTTCCATGACCTTGGAAAGAAGGGACGAAGTGCAATGGGCCAGTAATTGGACGGGGGGGAAGATTCGCCTTTTTTAGGGACAGAGGTTTTGCCAGCGTAGAAGAACACCTCTTCAAAACTATGGGGGGGATACCATCTGGACCAGCGGATTTGTGTATGTTAAGACCTTTCAGTACTTCTGCAACTGTACGAGTTCGAAAGTGGACTTGTCCCATGGAAAATTTGACGCTCTCAAATACAGGTGGAGTCAAAGCATTAATCTGGCAAGCAGTTTAGCTTTGTCTAAGGAGCTGTCAGCTGGAATGTCATTGTAAATGAGCGTGGGGATGGCAGACGAGGCAGAATTTTTAATATTTTTGACGAATGACCAAAAATTTTTACTACCTTTGGGACATTGTAGGATTTTTTGCCTCAATTTTTGGTCATGTAAGAATTTTACACGTCGAATGTGGGCATTGCAGTCTTTTCTGACTTGTTTAAACTTTTTTCGGTTTTCCACAGTTTTGTTGGCTTTATAAGACCGAAAGCTTACTTCTTTCAACCTGATAGCCTCTTTTCATCTCTGGTCAAACCACGAGTTTACCTTAGGTTTAATGCTATTTATTCTGTTAGGAATAAAGTCATTCATACCTAAGAGGATAGTGTTAGTGATCAAATCAGCTGCGGCATCCACGTCGCTATCGAGGAAGCATAGCAACCAGTTAAAACTTCTAAGGAAGCTATTAATACCGCACCAGTTGGCTTTCTCGTATTGCCATACTTTTCTTTTAGGAGTTTTTTCTTTAAATGAGTGGTCGAAGTACGAGAATTTAGATGATACCATATTATGGTCAGACCGACCTGGATTCGCTAAAATATCAATAGTGTATTTATCAGGGTGCGAAGTAAGAAACAATTCCTAGGTGTTGGCGGAATGACTTTCAATGTCCGGTATACGTGTAGGGTCATTTACAAGCTGAGTCACATTGTTTACCTTAGCGGAAAGTTCAACATACCTTCCTTCGGGTGTTGTCTGGCCAGAATGTTGAAGCCAATCCGAATTGTGTATATTGAAATCGCCCGCAATGACAATTTCAGTATGAGGATACAAGGAGACAATTCGAGTGATGGAATCGGACAACGCATCAAATTCATCAAAAGTTGAGTTGCTGTCCGCACTAGGGCTTCTGTAAATAAAGCAGTATTGAATTATTTGCTTACGGTCGGTGAATTTTAGCCATTTGAAATTAAATTCCGGGTTGGAATAATGGCCATACTGTGGTGGAACTTGGTAAGCAATATCACTATGGACGTAAATGGCGAGGCCACCGCGGGGCAAGAATAATGACACTAAGTTATATCCAGGTAGTTTCAAATCGGAAGATTCTTTAACTACCCGTGTTTCGCTTAGTGCCAGAACACCTGGTTTATGGGAATGGGCGTGGGTGTACACATCGAAGAAATTCGTTCGAAGCCCACGAATGTTGGAAAATCAATCCTAAATTCCCCCATCACTACAACATAGAAACACAAAAAGACACAACTCTGACGTAACTAAGCAAAACTGTGAAGTGTAGATCCAAAGAATAGTTTTCCAAAACAAACTTTCGCAGGTGCTATGTACAAACGACAATCAGCTAAGGTGCGCTATTCGGATAAACATTCACAGTCCGCTATGCATCAAATGTTACACTCTCTCAGTTATCGCAACTGCAAGTATGTACATATATAGCACATGCTCCAATTCCGATAACGAAGAAGCGCAACAGTGAGTGAGGGGGGTGATAAGATGGGATGCACCGGCGCTGAATTGTGTTCATGTTTTTTTTTTTTTTTTTAATATTTATGTATGAGTACCTTCTGATCAAAAAGTACCTTGAATTTCCCATTCAAACAAACCGCGCGTGAGATATTGTCAAAACCTTTTTTTTTAAGTTGGTACATTTCTCGTCTGGTACTCAAATACCTGTTTGAGCGCCATTTGAGGGAGTTTGTGCGTTATACCTTTGTAAACAAATCAGTGTTTGTTGTGTTCTGCGAATTTCTTTGAATTGCATTGATGTCGCTAAAGTAATGCTGTCTTTGTATGTGTGTCTATGAATATGACTTCGAAACTAACCAACAATCATCGGAATGGCGCTTCTCAGACGAGCCAAAACGCAAAAAACCACGACAGAGTCGATCCAAAATCTAGGCTTTGGTGACCGTTTTCTTTGATTGCCGTGGTGTGGTCCACTCCGAATTTCTCCCGCCAGGCCAGACAGTAACTAAGGAGTACTACGTGAACGTATTAAAGAGTTTGAGGGTAAATGTTCGTCGCAAGAGGCCAGAATTGTGGAGAAACAACCCGACGTTTCTTCACCACGACAACTCACCGGCTCACACAAATCAACTTGTACGCGACTATTTGATCAAAAACAACATTCATACCGTTCCGTTCACCTGACGTGGCTCCTTGTGACTTTTTTCTATTCCCACGACTCAAGTTACCACTTCGCGGAAAGCGTTTTGAGACGATTGAGGCGATAAAGGAGAATTCGCAGAAGGAGCTGAAGGCGATTCCAAAATCGGCCTATGAAAAGTCTTTTCTTTTGAAGATTGTAGGAAGCGTTGGAATATGTGTATTGCTTGCAATGGAGATTACTTTGAGGGGAATAAAATTAATATCGAAGAATAATTTAACCGTTTTCGTTCTATTGAAGAATTTCGGGTACTTTTTGATCAGAAGGTATATGGCATTATAATGTTTAGGGGCATATGAAGCATTCTGGATTCGGGCATCTTCGAATTGGTAGAAGATAGGCCAATTTTGGATCTTCATTTGAAACGGCTCTTTCTTTAAGCAAGCCTGCATTCTTAAGTCATTTTAAACCAAAAGCTTAGCAGATTCTAAGCAAATAATCTGGTAACAAGGAGCTAGATTCACAAAATCCCAGAGAAAGAAGTCGCACGATGTCACATCCCACGACCTAGGTGCCCAAATTTAGGACTGCATAGAATGTGAGTTTTCGAAGGTCGGTCCTCCGTTCTTCCATATAAATGGGCTAAAGAGCGGTGAATAATTATGGAAAAGAGCAGTCAAAAATAGTAGCGATTTAATCGCTCTTAAGCACACACTTAACGTTGGGTACATTTGTTCCATTTAGTGGTCAATTGCGCTTTCTGCGCAGTTCTCTTTGTATATACTCGATATTGAATAAAGAAATAGTAGACAGCGTCGCAAAACATATTCTTGTACACAGAAGGCTAAATAAAAATAAATATAATAAAATCAGAACAGGAAAAAAATGTCTGTCATCATCGCCGAATTAGACAGGACGTCACAATAGACACCTACAATTTTGAGGTAGTTAAGGATTTTTTCTACCTAGGTTCCGCTGTAAACAATGACACCAGCGAAGAATCACTCTTACCAACTGCTGTTTCTTTGAGCTAAGAAGGCATAGGAAAGCCTTCTCATGGACAACAAATGTGACTTTATATAAGGCCCGCGCACGACGCAGAAGCATGTATGTACGTTGTGAAATGCGGATACAAACACCCTTGGTTGTTTTGAAAGAATAATTCTTGTAGTGAATTTAGGTCCCCTTTTTAATCGACGACGAATGGAGCAAAAGATACAATATCTCACTCCTTTTCGTAGCTGAATTGTTGCACGATTTTTGTACTAGAGTTGACTCGACTTGACTCCGCTTTGAGAGCTGTGGTATCAAAGAGACTAACTCGGTACCAATAATAGTGTTACAGATGTTCAAACATCACACTCGCAATTCTTAATGAAATAATATCTATTCAACTACATATTCAATTTAAATAAAATATACGATTCTGTATTCATTTTGTCCTTTGTCTACACCCCAAGTATACTTTCAAGGTTCTATTTTGACTAGAAATAGCCTACATGTTTTTATAATTTGTATTATACTGCCACCCCCTTGCCCCGCCCATTTTTTCAAGTCATTTTAAAAGTTAAACTTTTTCATTTTTTTTTTCTTTTTTTACACAGCAAGTACTACCTCTGTACCAAACATCAGGATTTTAAGTTCGTAGGAAGTACTGTACATGTTTTGATAGCTTCTATTATACTGCCACCTCTTTGCCCCGCCCATTTTTTTGGAAGCCATGTTGAAAAGTCCAATTTTCTTACTTTTGTTCTTTGTCTACACACTAAGTACTAAATTTCAAGATTGCATGTTTACGGGAAATTTACTTATCATCAAAACCTGATGATAATTTGGCAGTCAGTCACAAAATAAGAGTTTTTGAAGTTCTGCATCTTGGCAACTGCTTAAGTTAGAAACTAACATTGGCTCTTCTCAATCTGGTATACAATTTGTGTATTCCTATCGTTATTAGGAGGCGGGTTAGAGGGGGAGTACAAATCTCTAAGTTGTTTCGTGTAAGTAAGGTGGTAGTGTAGAAGTTGCTGGAGAACTTGACGGTGCACTACCGCGCACCTTGAAACTTTTTGCAAACATTAGGCATGGGTACATACCTATATACTAGTATGGAATATAATAATTTAGTGTAAAAAATAAACCATCGCTAGTTAAAACTTCCGGTCCTTGGGCTGTTTTTGCTGCAAACCTATCTGCATTAAAAAAAAAAAATATTTTTTTAAAGCCAAGACAACTGACAAAGTTCGATTTGTTTTGCTTGTGAAACTGAATTCGAGTTCAGCTCTGCTGATCGGTCTCACTATGTGAGTTCAAGCTTGTTGGCTTGGACTCTGAGATATTGCTCATCTTTTGGAATGCCACCCATTACCTTAATATAATATATAGACGTTGACTTTCTTCAGGTGGGTAAAAATCCCACACTGTTACTGAGTACGGGCTCAGTTTCGTCTTTTGAAGATTACCATCTCCCAGCGTAAAAAAAAAAATCACTTAATGGTCAAATAGGCTATTTCCACTCAAAAGCCCCTCAAAGCCTGTGTCTTCTTAGACATCTCTGCAGCAACACCTCATTTCAATCCATCAAATCTACTGCCCATGCCAAAGGCATTGATTTGCAAACCACCAAATGGATTTGCTACATGCTGCGAAGTAGGATTATCTGTGTCAAGCTCGGTATACTCTTAATTATCACTAAACCCACCAAAGGTTACCTACAAGGGTGAGCAAGTGACCTTGACCTGTCATTTCGAAACGAATCTGTTATTACGATATGCAAACTGCCTTAACAAAATCAAAGACTGGTACCCACTCAAAGTGTTAGAAGTTAACACAACGAAAACAATCATCATCCCGTTCATTAGAAGGAGTAACATTAACCTCCAAACGCAAACTCTAAAAGGCATTCACATTAACTTTTCAAAAGAAGCAAAATATGTAGATGTAACTCTAAATCATAAACTCACCTGGAAACCTCATCTTGTAAATATCACAGATAGGGTCGCTAAAGCCTTCTGGTTATTTACAGGCCAAAAAGTGGGGACTAAAGCGTCAGGCAGAGAACCCCATTTCAATGTGCTTTTTTCGTCTTTTGTAAAAAGACGAGTAGACGCTCCAGTGGTGAAGAGCTTAGGTCACCAGCACTCACCACATCAGCACCGAAAATCAAGGCGTCTAGAGCAGAGCCAGGCGTACTGGGGAAAGCTCCCAAGCAGCCGAGACAGACAGTTTTTTGGAGTTTGACGAAAGCAGCAGTAACGTATTTACGTGAGAGCTTATTCCACCAAACAACTGACGCATATGAGTGGAAGGGTCTTATCATTGCCGTGTAGATCCAAAGGACTTTCCTTAGCGACAAGCCCCTTGTCTTGCCGAAAACACTTTTGCATTGCCGAAAGACTGACAGAGCTTTGGAAGTTTTCACCTCGACATGTTTCGTCCAAAGAAGCTTGCTATCTAAGATTACTCCTAAATATTTGAGTTAGACCAGTCAATTTCCTCCTTCTCGTAAAGAGAACCACCTAGGCTTTGAGAGGATTAACTGAAAGCCCATTCCTAGCGCACCAATCGTCGATTGCGTCTAGGGCCATCTGCACCTTAGAGCCAATAGTCGCTAGGCACGATCCAACAGACAGAACGGCGACATCATCTGCATATGCTTGAGCGTAAACATTAGAACTATTGAGTGAGTTCAACAGGGAGTCAACCAGCATGCACCAAAGCAGTGGAGACAGAACAACGCCTTGTGGGCAGCCCCTATTTACACCTACCATGACACGCCGGCCACAATCTGCATCTCCAGTCAATGTTCTGTTCACCAGCATTGCTTTTATCCACAACACTAGTGATTCTTCTACGCCGTGACTTCTGGCGGAGCTACACATGCTGTCAAAAGCCGCATTGTCAAAGTCACCCTCAATGTCTATGAAAACGCCTATCGCGTATTCTTTCCTGTCAAGCGCACATTCTATTCTGCTGACCAGATTTTGAAGAGCAGTCTCGCAGGATTTTCCGCGTTGATAGGTGACCTGATTTCCTAGTAAGTGAGTCTCCAGCAGAAGACTGAAAGCACCCGCTTTCGACTCAGTGAAGATACCATCAGGTTTCCTGAGTGATTCCGGCTTGATCGGTTTTCCATTCTTGAGAACTTCGACCAACCTACTGGTTTAAAGAGAGTTTCGATCTTGCCACAAAAATCTCTATACGAGGTACTTTTCGAAGTTCGAATTAACCTCTTATATTCTCTTTGCTTCGATCGGTAAAGATTCCAGTCCACCTACGAATTTGTCTTGAGTGACCTATTTAGAAGTTTTCTGGTTTCCTAACGAATTCGTTGCAGATCTGAGTTCCACCACGGAACTGAACTTCTGCAGGGGTTTTTTGTAAGCGGACACGTTAGTTCAAAACATCTGGTAAGGGCGCTGTTCAGGTCTTGAACGGCTTCCTCTACCTTTTGCCTCGTTCTAAGTTTAGGTAGATCTTTGATAGATTTACTTAACTCTTCCTTAAACCGTATCCAGTTGGTTTTTCTCGGATTCTTCCTCTCCTGCAAAGGTGTAGCTTCGCATTCGATTTGGAATTCAATGTATCTATGGTCTGAGAGGGAAATTTCTGGCGAAAATCTCCAGTTGGTAATAGGTTTGAAATACCTGTTGGACAGGGTCAAGTCAATCACTTCCTGTCTTTGCCCCGTAACAAATGTTGGTTGTGAGCCAACATTGTTGATGGTAAGATCAGACCATAGTATGAAGTCCAGAAGATGATCTCCCCGTGCATTGCATTTGCTGCTGCCCCAAACAGAGCATTAGCATATGACAAGACCTATCTTTCTGGTATCACAATATTCTATTAGCTCGACCACTGCCCTTGGTGGTGGAGGAGTATCGAGTCATATGGGAAGTAAGCAGACGCAACGACGTAGGGATCCCATTTACCGTTCGTCTTGTAGCTTATAGCTGCAGCGACTAAGTCCTGGCCACAAAACTGTCCAAACTTACTTGCTGAGAGGGAATTTGGTACAATAAGACAAGCCTTTCGGACCGCTCATCACAAAGTATCATGATATCGCATACCTCCAAGGCCACAAATGCACTTGTTCCGCACCCAAGGCTCCTGGATAGATATTATGTGAGGTTTTGTTCTACTAGCTGCAAGTCTGGTACTTATAAGAGCGGTAGCAGCCTTGCAGTGTTGTAGGTTGATCTGAGTAAATATCATTAAATACTAGGGGTTTTTTTCGACCATTGTTCGCACTACTTGGTATCGAAGCGGATCTGAATCCTACCGAGATTCAAATATGGTCGCTTTTCGTACCTAGACTTAATGGCCTCGGCAGAACCCTTGTCCAAACTTACAACCAAAGTAGAAATATCTTTATTTTGACGATTCTGTCTCTCCCTGTGTGAATGAACAGTCCACTTGGTCGTCTCGAGTCCAGGATTTTAGGTACGCAGGCGCGCTAGCACATCAGCCGTTTTCCCAAGTTTCCCCGGGATCCAGCAGACGGCGCATCTGTTTGGTTGTCCTGAAGACCTCAAAAGTAGCGGTCTCAAGGGGGGGGATTTTCGGCACCCACATGTTAATCCATTCAGAGGTTTGCTGTGAAGAGCACTTTACCATAAAGGTTCCGCTCTTTAACTCACAGCCCTCCACCAGAATGAAAGCATTCGTTGCTTGAGCCAGCTGTAAGAGATGAACTTCGCAGTGTTTGCTCTCCGCGTCGGTCATGCTGTTGTCATTGCCAGCCTTCCCAATTCGGACAGTTAAAGAGGAGATAACAGCTTTCTTGTAAGAAACCTTTTCTCGCTCCCTAACCACCGGGTTTTTCTCTTTCTAAGTAGATTTGTCCGCGACAGCCATCTTTCGTCCACTGGGAATACAACTGGTTGTATCATCGGTGTCAATCGGAATTTGTGCGCGGGCAACGCTACCAATAAGAAACCCCTCTTAGAGACATTCAAGTCAGTGGATTTCCCTGCGACATCCAGTTTCTGTCCACTGCCATTACTGGCTGTAGCGCCCGTCTTCAGACCTTGTGCACATGCAACGCCACCGGCTTGAGGTCTCTCGGAAGACACAAGCGCATGAGGTGCGCGCTTATGTCTACCGGCAGGAGAGCTTGAAACCTTCTTCCTTCGTTTGCTCCGGTTCAAGCTATTAGAAGAGGAGGCAGCGTCGGGTCCAAGTGACTTGCCGGTTTCGGTTGGGCTAACTTCCACCGATCTGCTTCCTTTTGCAGTCTCTGCCAAAGGACTCTTGTCAGCACTTGCGCCTTCAACTTCTGCAGTCTCTTTGCGCCGCGCCGCCGCCAGTTTTCTTCGTTTCCTCTTCTTCTGGCTTTTGGACGGGAGCCCATCGGAGCGTACCGCTTCTGGAGCTCGTTCAACTTTTTCATTTTCCTGAGGCAAGCCTTCAGCAGCAGCGCTACAATCAGCCTTCTGTCCATTAGGATGAAGATTAAGTGTATCAGGTTGAATCTCTCCGCTACTCTCCCCACCTTGCCAGCTCAGCTTGTTGAACGTGTCGGGTAAAGAGAGCTTCAGGAGTTTTCAGAATCCAGCATTCTTGCTACTCCCATATACGCGCCAGTGTTGGCGGGGGAGGGTATGATGAGTAGGGCCTCCAGAATCCTTGCCCTAGCCGCAGCGGAGAAGACCACGGGTGGATTTTCGCTTTCGCGAGTGCCACCTGGAGTTGTCATATCATTTGTTTTCTCCATTCGTACTTTTTCTTGTTTTAACGTCAAGTCGAACGCCTTCAGCGCTTAGTTCGATGTCTCACCTGGGATCTTTTCAAACCCTTAGGATCTTTGACTCTTAAGCCTTTCCACCACGACAAGGCAGCTGAAAGATGAGAAGGCCCTTTTTTATATTTATGCATACTTTAATTTCTTTTGCAAGTTCTTTAGCTGTTACCGGCCGAATAGGTCTATCTTCTTCGCACCTTACTTCGATTCCTTGATAACCTTTATCTTCATAAGGTTTGAAGATGTCTTCAAGATACTCTGCAAAATGTTTGCTTTCTCTTGGATGCTTTTTGCCCAGTTACCTTATTTGGTTTTTACTGGTGGAATATGAGCTATTGGCCTGTTCATTTGTTGACTTCTAAAGCGAGTAGTCGTTTGTTGTTGTTGTTTTGGGAGTTGCAGTCGATGTAGCTTTTTGTATATTGCGTGTAAGTATTTACACTGCTCTTTTAGTTCATCTTTTGTTTGAATAGCTGATGATAGTTGGATACTTTCTTCCAACTTCTGTGTGGAACTAGTTCCAATCAGTCAGTCTATTAACTAGTTTTGGGCTATGTTCTTTTATTATTATTTTATCGCCAAGTGTAAGAATTATTGAGGAGTGATCTGATTGAAGGCCAGGCCCTTCTTCTACATTTATATTATTTGAAGATTTATTTTTAGATATAAAGAAGTCGACAAGATCTGGGATTTTATTCCTATCTGTTGGCCAGTAGGTAAGTTTTCCTGTTGAGTGATATTTTGCACTATCTTCTTTAATAGTTTCATATAGTTCCCTACCTCTAGTATTTGTTCCTGCCATTAAAATCCCTTCCCGCGATTAATCTATTATGAAATATGTGGAAAAGGCTTTTAAACTCATTTTTCTTTAGTCCATAGATAGGAGAGCAGTATACTGATGCAACAGATATTTCCCCACTGCTCGTTTTTATACTTATGGAAATTCATTGGATGGCACATGATTACAATTTTGCTTTTATATGGCGTTCAATTGTATTCTTTATTAACACTCCAGGCCCACCTTTTGCACAATTATGAGAGTGTGGGGAGTGGTATAAATTATATCCTTGGACTTTAAAGTCAGTAGTCAATTTAAAGTGCGTCTCTGATATAAGACATATATCTATCTGGTCAAGGGCGGATCCAGGGGGTGGCACAGGGGCACGGGCCCCCCCCCCCCCCAGACATGATTCAGATAAAACAGGCCAGTCAAAAAAATACTAGCAATTAGAATACTATGGGGTACACTCTTTACCTATCTGGCCTTTGTGCCCCTCCCAGAAATAAATCCTGGATCCGCCCTTGTATCTGGTTTATTTCGAGAGTCACTTGCATCTCGTTCTTTCGATTCTCAATACCATTAGCATTCCATTCAAGAATTTTTATTTTATTCACCATGTTTGACTTTTCATACAGCTTGGTTTTATTGCATTTTTCTATGGAATCAATCCTGTTTAGGATTTGTTTCATGAGGATTTCCATTGCAGTGTTTAGCTTTACTTTGTGTTTTACGGCTTTCTCTGCTGGTATTTGATTTGTTTTTGATGCTGCCTGGGCATATGAAATTTGTTGGCCCGCTGTCTTTTGTCTTGGATCCTTTTTGATGATCATTTGATCTTTAATTTTTTCTTTTTGTGGTCTCTTTTGTAAGTCCTTTTTGACTTTTAGTGTTTCCTTATTTGAGCTTTTTTGTGGTTTCTTTTGTTTTTTGTATTTTGCAAGTTGGACTTCTTTTGCAACTAAACATCCTCTATAGCTAGCAGGATGGTTTTCAATGCAGTCTGCACATTTAGGATGGTCATTTTTTTTCATTCATACATTCTTTAGTGTGGTGACTTCCTGCACACTTTACACATCTTGGGTTTGAGCTGCAGTATTCATGCGTATGCCCATACCTTTGACAATTTTGCATTGAGACATTAATTTCGATTTACGTAAGGTATGAATCTCAACTTTCATCCCAAGTATGTTTTTAATGCCATATATTTTTTCTTTATCTTCGTCATGTTCAAAACTTTGTGTTTAATTCTTTTTGTATGTTTTCGGATGAGCATGAGTAATGTATTTTTTTCACTACAACTTTCATTGGTCTGGTTTTCTTATTCTCATAAAAATACCATGCACTTTTTCCTGGTTAAGTATTTTAGAGAGGTTTCTGTATCCATCTTCTTCATCCACATTAATTTTGATGTCATTATTGTTTATAGCTAGCTTTAATTTTATTTTCCTTCAATAAGGTGACCAACCTTTCATACTTATTTATTTGCAGTGCAATAATTGGTGAAGGCTTGGTTGGATTTTGTATTTTGTTTTCTTTGTTTGAAACATACACAGTGCTTTCTTTTGGGGATGAGATTTTCGGGGATGTATTCATTTTGCATTTTTTTATATTTATTCCCCAAGTGACGATGTCCTTCTGTCTCTTTTTTCAGTTCTTCTTCATCAGTTGAGAACTCGATAGGTTGGACAATTACTTTTTTCTTGGTTGTTGATTTCTTCTTTCAACAATTACAACTCTTGCTTAAGATTCTAATCTAATATCTAATCTATTAAAATGTTAGTTTTTTGTAGACATTTCAAAATTTTTCTTCTCGAATTTTGTTTCATTGTTTCAATTAAGTTATTATTTAATTTTTAAAAAATGTATTACTCCAGCAGAGAATTTTGCTCGTTATTGGTTTCCCTTTATTGTGTCATATTTTCTATCGGTTTTTTATAATTTATTTTGCACAAATGGTGTTTAATAACCAAAATTATATTTCTAGAAATGTAAACAGTTGTAGAATAATGCGTTCAATGGTCAGAATTTTCGACCCCCGAAAGGATGGACTTAAGGTGTGTCACATTAACGCACAGAGTCTACCGAAAATTGATGAGTTTCGCGTTTTTTTTAAGCTTCGATGGTTGATGCTGTCTGTCTGACTGAAACCTAGTTGCCAAATGCCATTTGACCAAACGTGTTATCTTATAGGTAGCCATGGTTGCGGCGTCGCTATTTATGCAAGGGAAGTGCGAAGCTGCAAGTTAAAATGAATACCACAGCCCGTTTGCGATAAGGAGTACATATTTATTGAGCTACTGAGTAGTGAAGATAAATTGTTGTTACTAGTAAGTATGGTGCATCGAGCTGATAAAAATATTAAATCATAATCTCTATAATAATTTATTTTAATTTCCTAAACATGGTTGTCTGTGGCGATTTGAACATCAACTTATAAGTTGAAATACTGTTTATTAATAGTATGAAAACTTTTTACTTCTGCCCTGTCAACGTTAATACTTCATCGCATTTCCCTGGATATACGCCTACACTATTGGATATTCTATTCTACTACCAAATTTCTGCACCAGTTTCTCAAAACACGACCTCATTTATCTCACTTTCTATTGAATTAGATACAATATATGCCTTCAGCAAATGAGCAAGTGAAATTTTTACAATCTAATATAGAAAACGCTTTTTAACGTCCATGTTTCACTTAAAACGAGAACCGTAAATAAGGCTTCCTCTTGTTTTATTAATGATATTCTGTTGCTCATCAATCAAAGTAATTTGACTTACAATAGGTGCAAATATTACGGACTCTACGAACATCAAAGTATATATAGATCTTTGCGAAATGAAGTTGTCCATAAGATTCGGGTAAAGACACAATTTGTTAGTACTCATTTTAATGCTTCTGTGAATAAACGCAAATTAGGGAACAATTTACGTGAAACTGGAATCGGAAAACAAACTAATAACTCTATATGTAATAAGCTATATCAAATTTTTCTTTCACTCCCGCCATATGAAACTTATCAATCTCCAAGGTATTATATGCATAGCTATCGTCGAAGAAACATTTGAATTCTCCCGAGTTGAAAACACTGATGCTGTCGAGAGTTCCAGTTTTCCTCAAAGTCTTAAGCTAAGATTAGACGACGAATAAAAAGCACATAATTCTTTACCCGTGACGTCATTATGTCGTCAGAGGCTGTCATTAATGGTTACAATATCGTCTCATAGCCATAATTATGTCAGCCGCATACAACCCATCGCGCATAAAAACATGTGCATTTTTACATGTCATGTAATCGTGTGCCACATACAACTTTTGACATTTAAAAGTTTTGGTACACAAATATCTGCCAGTCAAAATTGTGTGCTCATTTAAAAATCTGCAGTTGCATATTTTTGTTATGCGTTCGCGTCATGTTGCTGTGTGGTCGTGTTTTGTGGTGTTCTTTGGCTTTTTAATGGAACTAACAAATGTGAATTTTGAAGCGTCTATTTGAAACACCGGATTTTGAGACAGCTTAGAGTTTGACATCAAATACATCTACAGAAAAACCTCACGCTCGAAAATTGACTGCAGGTAAAATAAATATACAGCACTAGTGGAAAGAGAAAGAAACGAAAGGACGGCCGTGGGAGTGCGTTCGGTTCTATTGGATGCTGGTTCTGGCGAATATAAATACATATTATTATTTTTCATCAACATTGTGTGTATTATAGGTACGAGTATCAGTAATCAGATCAGATCGCTTGATTTTAGATTAATTTACAGATTCGCCTCAACCCTTAACACCTAATGTTCAAGTGGGACAACGATGCAAGCGCCATGTATACAGGCAACGCGGGCAATACGTAGCGGATCATACACTCCGCATATGTTATACTGATTAGCGCAGTAGCTGCCCTGCAAACGTCGGACCCCAATTCAACCTTCTGCTACCACCTTTTATTAGAATTGCATACTCTTTCAGACGCAAAATTAGGTAATTTGTGTAGAATTTTGAAGCAAGTGATGTACAACTTCATGGACGCTTCTGCAGCTGAACAGTCACAGAAAATACCGGTGTAAATTATCGATGAGAATGTGGTATTCATGCAACAAAACGGTGGAGTTGACCAAAGTCATAACACTATTGTTCAATCAATACCACGATGCTCAACGCCTACTCGAAACGTTCAACAGCTTGCACCGACTGCAAACACATTTTAATTAGAATCAACCATTTTACTACATTCTATTAATTAAATAAACTCAAATATGTCTGCACTACCACTCGACTTCTCCTTCTTCGAAGAAGTAGGTAGTAGACTCCTCCCGTATTTTTTTGGCGTTGTCTAAGCATAGTCTTTATGCTTTGAGAGGATACAACCACAGATATCGCATGCAGAGTAAAACAAATATGTCACTTTTTCAGGCGAATGGGATTTACTACTAGGTCCCAGTTTGATTGAACTCGTTCGAATCGCGCATAAGACATGATGTTCTTTCAAATTTGGTTGGAACAACAAATTGCTTGTTGCTTTTGCTGGCCTGCAGAAGTGGATCATTAAATTATTTCATTTGAATAGGTACATAGACGGAAGTGATACTCGTAGATTGAGGTCCCCGTGCCTCTCAATCTGGCGTAGTTGGTTCAATTTCGTGATTGTTTTCCTGACAAAATTTGAATTTTTTTGATTTTTACTGGTAATTCTTTTTTGGATTTTCCAGGCACAATGTTTTCACAAGAGAATAAGAAGTGCAAAGTAAAGAATTACTTTGCGATGCTCAAAGCATTGGTTTTGCTCATCAAACCAGTTCGAGTCTCTAAGGTTTGTTATTTTCATGCATTCCAAGGCCATTCTCTCGCTTATATTTCTAATATGCGGACGATCTCTAAAAATTCTATGGAATACTTTGAAATGGAGCTTACACATATTGAAAAATTCATCAGTTGGTGCTAAGAGACTTCCAAAATCACTATTTTGGGAAAAATTCTTAGCAAAAATGAAAAATTCTGACGGACATGTTATTTGTTCATCACTTTTTAAAAATAATTTCGAACAATTTGCACACTTGTTTTTTAAAAGCATTTTAAATGCCAGATATCCTGTAAAATAACGCATTGCAGTCGTTTCCAATGAAATTCCATTTGTAATTTTCATTTCATTTATCACTTTTTCGAACAAAGTATTATCAAATACAGTTTCCTCGCGTGCTTCAGGTAATAAAAAAGTTCATGATGTGTGCGGTTGAGTCTGGAAGGTATCTAAATTCAAAAATTCTACATTGCCATCAGCACAATTACTATGAGAAGAGAAATTTGAGGACAGAATTTTTGTCATCAAAACATTAAATTCGTACTCAGAGGGATTTTTGTTATTACAGTTGATGAGCAGTTTGTATTGATGCTGCCGTTGTCCTACTAAAGGTTTCCATTGCCAAGCGAACACTCATTTTTTCAAATGCATTTGGGGATATGTGTGAACTTGTAAATTTCAAGCATGTTTCAGCCACATTATCTCTTTCTAAATTGAATATTTCTCTGAAAACATCAAAGGAAATATTACCATCTGGAGTTAGCATATCAGATTTGAGTAAAACATTACGCATGGATTTTAATAAATGAGGAAAATCATAAAAACAAAATATTTTTTCATTATTGAAAATTGTAAAAGGCTTTTCTTCTGTAACACCTAATAATTGGTAAGCTTTTCTGTTGTTAGGTCCTTGATAGCAAACTATAGCGCACACTTTCAGACTAAGTTCTTGGCAAATTGTCAAATTATTTTCTAAAATAGACTTCAGGTTAACCTCTTTGACAGAGTTTGCTGAAATAAAATAATTTAAAATACTTTTCCAGCTATTAAAGAGGCCGTTTACTATGAAAACACACATTTGCCGTACAATCTTTTTCGATCCACTCCTTGATCTTCAAATCCATCAATTAAGTCATTTTTGAATTTCATCGAATATCAGTACCACATTCCGTTCACGTTGGCTTAATGATGCAAACTTTGCTTTCAGAAAACAGTGGGCATTGTTTTGGAATCCAGGTTGTAAGCCTTTAACAGGAGCCCAAATCAAAGAAATTTATAAGCGTTCTGAGATGTGTAAAAAATGTTTTGGGAAAGTTCTCTTTCGGCAATATTATATTTTTTGGACTTAGACAGTCCCATCAATATACCTCAAAAATTTTTTGAATGCTCTGAAATATCAAGTACTTGAATTTGCGATGATAAACTAGTTGATATTTTGCTAGTTCGTAGACCATTATGCGTTTTAGTTCTAGAGCGAAGTTTCTTATCACACGAAGTTTCTTATCGCATGCCTGCCTCCACAAATTACTCAAAATTAATTTTTTTTTTTTTTCATTTGAAGGACATGCAAAAATTTTCAGATCGGGGAAATTTCTATTCGATTTTTTACAAATCGAACAAGAAACGCCAGACTTCCTTTTACGTGTATCACACATATTTAAAAAGTGTACCGCTGAAAAAAATCACTCAATCATAAACCAAACACAGCCAAATCCATCGAAAGATAACGGCGAATGAAAATGAAATTAAAAAACAAAATCGAACAAAAGCCACATTGACGTCATTCTCAAAATATATACATAGTTGAAGCAGGTTATACTAGAGGAGTGGCACAACATATCTCCTGATGAAACTAAAAAATTGGTGGAATCAATGGAAAATCGTTTGAGGGAAGTCATTGTAGCCAAAGGATACCATACATCCTATTAATGCTCATTTAAAGCCTTTAAAATAACAATAAATTTATGTTTATATGTACTGCATGTGCAATTATTTGAGGTGAATTTATGAAGTTGAATTTTGATTTTTGTTTTTTTTTTATCCTACAAGTAAAATATTTAAATAAAAAAAGTTATTTACTGTGCATTATAAATGAAAGAAATGATTTTTAATAAAATTTTCTAAAATAAATTTTAATTTTTAAAAATAAGCCTTTTTATGTGCGAAATTATCTGCTGTATGTGCAATTTTTTGATGCAGTGTATGTATATGTACGATGTGCCTCCTCAATAAATATATACACACAAACACACCATAGTGTAGCGATCCAGATAAACACCAGCGACACAAGTCAGTCATTCGTATATGTTCGTTTGCAAGATCGATTGAGACGTAAAACAAAATAAAGGGTAGCAGCAAAACGAAATATGAAAAAAATGTGTGATATTGAAGTTACAACACACTGGAGATTGGTTGATATACACGACTATACAACTTAAAATGGTTTCATACCGAATTGATGTTTGAGAATTTTATTGTCGTTGAAAAAGTGGTAATTTTTTTTTGCTCTGTATGTGATATCTACATATGTAACTTTATTATCTGTGATACAACGTTGTCGTCGACATATTATGTGCTCGAAGCCTACTTCGCCGTATTTGCTGTCAAAAAACCCTTTGTAATAATGTCAGACCACATTGAGCATAAAGGCTGAACTATAATAGTCGGAAGCAAACAGAAGCTAATGTCATAATTCTACGTTAAGTTTCCTTCAGTACTGTCAATTGCTCAAGTAGCCCCTAATAGACGTATGTGTTCGGAAGTAAAAGTTCTCGTCGCAGTCGTTCACAGACTTTCAGAGAGTACACATGTGTTTCGGCTTCTCAGTTAAAATCATGGTGTTTTTAAAGTAGAAAGTTAGACAGTAAGATCTCAAGTGGCGAGTTTGCCTAGTAGGAGTGGTAGTGAACCGTCAACCCGGGGTCTTGGGTTCAATTCCCAGCCAGGAAAAATTTTAACTTTTTTTGAACAACTGCAAGTATGGGAAAAGGAGAAGAAAACTAAAACCTTCTCCCAACTTGGTAAAGCGTCCCTCCAAATCAGCTACAGTTGAACAGCTGCCAAGTGGAGCGAGGGAAGGGGCGCTGAGTACAGCAACAGCAGCAGCTACAGATAAGAAGCGGCAGAGGTCGGATGACTCTGTCGACTTCCCGTACATCTCCGACGGAGGGGAAGGGCGCTACGTCAGAGACGATAACAACTGCTTCGCAGTTCTGGCTTCCTCCGAATCGGGTGACGAAGAGGAGGGAGTCCAAAGTCTGACTAGCAGCATCAGACAGCTAGAGCAGAGGGTGCTTGCCATTAAAGCCAAACAAACGGCCAGAAGAGAAAGGGAGCGGCAGCTAGAGCTCCAGCGCCCTTCCGAACAACAACGGAGGCGGCCAGAAGGCCAGCTGCAACAACAACAAATGCAGCCGCAAATGCAGCAGCAAATACAGCAGCAGAAGCAGCAGCAAGAACAACAGCAGCCGAATAAGCTGGAACAACAACAGCAGCAGAATAAGCAGCAACAACAACAGCAGCAAAAAACACTGCAACAACCACAGCAGCAGCAGAAAAAGCAGCAACAGAAGACGAGTACGAAGACCAGGGTGCCGAAAATTAACACGTACAAGGTAGAGTTGAAAGACACAATTGAACTATGTAAGTCGGCCATTGGCAATAATTTTTCAATTAAACGTTTAAATGTAGACAGGCATTCTATCCACTGCAATACAGTGGAACAGTACAAAAAAATTAAAGATTTGTTAAAGGACACGACGACGGAGTTCTTCTCCTTCACCCCGAAGGGGGAAAAGCGGCAAACAATGCTGCTGAGGGGGATAGACCCGTCTACTGATCCGGAGACGCTCCTTGCGCTGCTTAAAGAGAAAGAGTGCAACGAGCTCCAATTCGTAGGGGTCAAGCCATTCACCACAGCTAAGGCAAAAAGGGAGAAGCGGAAGCTGCCGTTCTTCCTAGTTCAGCTTTCACCCAATAGCAAGCTGGATGGTCTAAGGAGTATTAAAGTCCTAGACTACCAGGTTGTCGCCTGGGAAAAATTAAGAAGGAGCGAAAACATTTTACAATGCGTTCGCTGCCAAAGGTTCGGTCACGCCGCGTCGAACTGCGAAATGCAGCCTCGATGTGTCAAGTGTGGAAAGAACCACAAAGCAGAGGAATGTACTCTGGGTAAGGATGGAGTGGCAGATAAGAGCCAGCTCTCGTGTGCTTTATGCAGGAACTCGGGACACACCGCAAACTATCGGGGTTGTCCTAAGTTCCAGTATATTAAGAAAGTAAATCTGGTTCGTCAGGAGAAGGTTGTAGTGAAACGTCCACCTGCTCCAATTCAAACACCATCCGTGACTCCCCAAGTGACCTACGCCCAAATGGCGGCAGGTCGGGGAAACGCGGAACAGAAAAGACCGAAGGTTGCTTCTCAGGCCCCAGCGCCTAGAGCACCGGAGGCTCAAACTGACTTGCTGGCCATCTTGCTCTCTATCCAAGGGCAGATGGAGCAGCTTTAACGTCAGGTACAGGAGCAGGCGAAGCGGGTGGACCAGATCTACGCACTTCTGCCGGGCTTAACGCACCTTCAGTCGTAATGGGTACGAACATGGAGGAGCAATCCTTGAAGATCCTTGCGGTGAATGTGAATTCACTGATTAGGATCGAGCGAAGAGCCGTATTGTTTAAGTTGCTAGAAGACCAAATCCCTGATGTGCTTATGGTTAGCGAAACAAAGCTATCCCAGAAGCACAAATTGGGGCACAATAAATACAATATTGTCAGAAGAGACCGACCCAACTCCACACAAGGAGGAGGTGTTGCGATCTTCATACGCAAACAACTGCAATTTAAAGTTATGTACAGCGGTGAAGTGCGAAGGTTCCAGGAGCTGGAAGCGTGTATCGTGTGCATCCCTCTCCGTAGTGGAAAGAGGATGTACTTGGTCGCACTCTATGCACTCAATCTACTTTACTTATTTCAGAGCTCGAGACAATTTTTCGATGCCTAAGGCTGGAGTCGGAGGAGAATTATTTCATCATGGCCGGAGATCTAAACGCCAAACATAGAGATTGGGGAAACAACACACCTAATCCTAGAGGGAACCTACTATTCAATTGGTGGGGTCGGCACAGTGTCGAGTATAAACTCGATTTGAAAGCTACAGATAGTCTGTCGTTTTCTAGAAGCGGCTCCTATCTGGATCTTATGCTGTTCGACGTACGGTTACAACTGACCGACATGGACCGACAAACTATAAACTGTCTGCACACATTTGTGTATGACAGTGACCATTGCGGACTCAGTGCCGTAATAACGATTCCCAACGAAATTGCGGAGTTAGAGGAGTTTGTCCAAACGTACTCCTACAATTATAGTAGGACGGGTTGGACTCGCTTCTCTAGAGTTTTGACAAGAGCGCTCTCCTCGAATTCGCTCTACCCACCGTCCAATAGGAATCTGTCAAACGAGGAGATTGACTGGTACCTAAAACAAATGGACGAGACAATTGAACGAACTATGGACAATACGATACCTCGGTATCAACATACTGACAATGCAAACATATTCCGCAATGCAACAATTGACGCACTATACCAACACAAAAGTAGACTGCTGTCGAGACTAAAAACCTTGTACAGACAGTTTACTGACAGACAAAACTCAGAGGTTAGGACCCTGAAGTCGTTGATTAAAAACCTCCAAAAATTAATTAGAGAAAATTACAGACTTTCTGTAAATTTGCATTGGAACAATAAAATTCGGGCTGTGAAATCCAACAACCCGAGTATGTTCCCGCAAATAAATAAAATATTTCGGAGGAATAATCAAAACGACCTTCCGTGTCTTAAGATCCCCCGAACGACGAACAATGGACGAATATTTATAACAGCAGGTATAGATCCAGATAACGCAGTAGAGGATGACAACTTCTTTGTGATCGAAGATCCGCAGGAGAAGGTAGAGGCTATAGGAGCGACTTTCCAGGAAGTGTACAAGGTGAATGATACCATTTGCCCGAACCACGACCTGGAAAATCGCGTCCTTGTGCACAACTTCTACCTTCGAAATGATATAGAGCACTGGCGATCCGAGAACATAGGTTTTACCGAGTTCAATGACGATAACATGGCAAATAATGTCATCGCCGATGAAAGGGTACATCCCCCGTACAGATCAGGACCAAAAATCGAGGTCATTGCAATTCTCTTGCAACGTGACTTCGATAAGATTCAGCGATATTGCGATGACTGAAAGTTGAAGATCAACTTCCAGAAATCGGAAACTATTCTTTTTAGGACGCCGTTGTCTGGTGCCTCTAGGGATACCAGAAAGAATTGGCGAAAGTTCTCAATCGTGGGACCGCACGGACAGCCACTTGCGAGTCGAAATGTAGTCAGATACCTGGGGCTCTGGTTAGACCAATATCTATATTTTAACAAACATATAGATGCTGCTTTGGCCAGAGCCAAAGGTGCTTTTGCCCTTACAAAGAGACTTTTTTATAGCAAGCAACTCGATGCAAGGGTAAAGGTAATCTGCTACATGGCCCACATTAGGCCCATGCTCGTATATGGATGCCCCGTGTGGTTCAACGTGGGAGCAAGCTTTTTGGAAAAGATTCGGGTGTTTGAGAGGGCTTGCCTTCGGGCTTGCCTTCATTTATACAGAACACCGGAGTCCCAGTACATAAAATTCTATCCCAATGAGGTCCTATACAACAGTGCTAACCTAATAAGAGTGGATAATTTCATTATCAAGCTGATTCGAAGGCACATTGCAAGAGCAATGAGCTCGACGAACAACCTGATCTCCGGGGCTTATTACCCCAATTACGAGTATCACGAGAGAGTGTGCCTTAACGGCTTTGTTCCCCCAGAGGCGTTCCTCCTTCGTCGTTTCCTCCTAATCCAGGGTAGCCTGTTGCATATTTGAGGTTGGCTGTTTGCTGTAAATGGCCGACTTACATAGTATAAGGTTTAGGTAGTGTAAATAGGTTGTAAGTTATATTTTAATAAAAAAAAAAAATATATAAATCCACAGCACTTGGATGCAAAAATACAAAAAAAAATTAAAAAAAAACAGCACTCGATAAAAAAAAAAAAAAAAAAAAAAATAAAAAAATAAAAAAAAATAAAAAAAAAAAAAAAATTTACGTAGAATAAGATAGGCTAATTTAGAATAAGATAGTTTAAGATTTATTTTAAAAACAAAAAAAGTTCATATACTAAGTTTTTTCATTTGATTAAACATTTTTCTTAGTAGAAATAGCCAATAGAATAATAAAATAAATAAATAAAGAACCTTAAGTTAGTTACGTCGAAAGACATAGTTTTAAGTATAAGGTTTAACTTAGAGCGCCCGCATAGGGCCAGTAAGTTAGAATAAGAGTAGTTAAGTTAGTTAAGCTAGTTTTAAGCGTTTTTTGTCTAGCTATAAGTTTAATTTAATTTACGTAATAAAAATGCCTTAAAAATGAAATGAAAATGAAGGTTCTCGTCGGATCACCGAAATCAAGCACCATCGGGCGCTGTTAGTACTTAGATGGGGGACCGCTTGTCCAGTTTTCATACGTACACTTACTAAAGAGCAAAAGTGAACGAAACTTAACGAATCGAAGCAAAAAGCTATTATGGTCACACGAAAGCATTCTACTATTATAGTTCAGCCTTAAGGCTTCATGATAAGTATTTGGGCGCATAGCTAATGCATCATCTGCGACGATTACTTACATATGGGATGGGAATTCCTCGACCAGGCAACGGCTTCGGTGGTGCCAAAACTGCTGATTGGTGGCCAATGCTTGACTGAAAGTGCAACGATTGAACACGCCACCGTCGGAATATCGTCCATGACAACCAACATCCATATATGTATATATGTACAGTAACGGACATAGAAATCCCGACATAGTGAAAAGACTAATTTTAGTAGAATAATTTTGGAGGTTATAAAGATAAGCAAGATCCATCTTTACTGAACGTTAATTTGTTGAAATACATTCAAGATTCGGAAAACAATAAACCAATGTCCGAGAAAAGGGCTTTATACAATCATTTTCAAATTGTTTTAAGTTTCATTGAAAACAACAAATGAGTAAATGTGTAAGCATAATGATAGTTTTTATTGCTATTCGAGTTTATGATTTTTATTACATGAAACAGGCTTTTCAAACTTCCGAGAACTGAAGATATTAATACTTTGTAGTTCCTCTTTATTTTATTACGGTTTTTATCCGGTCGGGCATTGATGTAATCAGGCTGTGTAAAGTATCCAGTGCGATTTCCTACTACCACACTTTTTCAATGAATTTGTCCAACTCGGTTATTGTCCGTGACTTCTTCTTCGCTACCTGAGCCTTAATTATAGACCAAAGCTTCTCAATCGGGTTCAGGTCAGGGCTATTTCCAGGCATACTATTCTCGGTTAGAAAATGTTTGACCTGGAATGAAAAAAATTCATTTGCAATAATAAAACTTTACTAACGTTTTGCTATTATTTTGAGGAAGGTTAAAAATGGCACTTACCAATTTCGCGCGGTGACAAGACGCATATCGCAAATCAGCTTATCTGAGTATGATAAGTGTTCTCCTAAAGATGGTAGCAGATTGTCTTCCAATATTTTTTTTATATTTATTTTTCTGCGTTCACCGTTCCATTTATTAGAGACAGCCGTCCAACGCCGTGATAGGAAAATCATCCCCAAATCATCCTTGAGCCTCCTTGTTCCACGGTTGTTGTCACTCACTCATCATTGAATCTTTCTCCAGATCTTCGCCTCACGTACTGTATTCCGTCAAAGCCGAATATGTTGAACTTGGACTCATTTGAGAAGATCACATTTTTCCAATCCGTTATAGTCCAGTTTTCATGATCTTTGGCCCACTGGAGATGATTTAGGCGCATTCGTTTTTTACTAGAAATGGTTTTTTGGCAGGTCTTCTTGCATTCAAGCCAGCTTTGTCTTACAGTTCGTGTGCTTATCTCTGATACTCCAGCCTCTACAAAGTCTGTCCTTAAATCTACAGCAGTTTTGAATCGATCATGCCGACTTATTCGTTTTAAAAGCCGATCTTCAGCGCTGGTGGTCTTTCTTCTGTGGCCAGTCCCCTTTTTTCTTTGCAATGAACCCGTTGCCTCGAATTTTTTGATGCCACTGACGACTTGCTGAATCCTATTTTTCGTGCTATATCACGAACACTTAATTTTTCATTTTTTAAAGTCATTATTTCCACTTTTGTTTTTTTCAATCATTTTCTTTTTATTTTCCATATTAATAAAATTATTTCCACTTTCACTCAAACTACTTTTTTTCAATGAGCTATTACAAAGTGAACTAGAATCACGTCATCAAAGCCTTTTTACTCGTATGCAAAATCCAAAAAAAAAACTACCTGCTAGTTCTCAAGATAATTGAAGTTAAAGAATTTGTTTACCCTGTCCGGATTTCTTTGTCCGTTACTGTATATTAGTTTGTAATTTGCGTACCTTTCAAAATGAATTACATTTTAAATATTCTTATTATAGACAAACAATAACCCCTTTCGAAAGCTGTCCGCATCTTTATAATTATAAAAGACTACCAGCGTTTGGTGGTCCGACCATAATGATGTGCTTGCCCTCCAGTGTGCCTATGCAGTTTGGAAATTGTCATTGCTCACAAAACTGGCGTGCTACCGCTTCCTACTACACCTGTGTTTTTGGTAATTATAATATATAATTTGAAAATCAAATAGTTTACTCGTACTTATAAGTGTACCTAAATATTGTATGCATGTAGATATACTACTAAAATACAAATACAATAAACAACGTCCACAATTTCCGGAAAAATGGTCGAGATAATAGGTTGTGGAATACTTAAAATGTACTGCAACGATTTAAAACTGTCACCAGTGCCCAAGTGTAGTAGCGTGAGCACCAGCCGATCTGATGCAGGTATGCTCGTTCTCCTGTTTGTGTCCGCTTTTTTTTATGTACGGTTGCACCAAATGAAGCTAATTATCAAACTGATCAGACGGTCTCCCGTACTTAATTCTGCTATAAGCGAGGTTCGTCGCTACGCAATTCAATCAGCAACTTTGCACAAAAACCTTCCGTTTCCCGAAGTCGCACCCAATTCTACCTCCAAAGGCGACGTTTCCGTATCAATTTCATATCTTTCCGTTTTTCCTCATCCTTTTCAACCAGATACGTTGCAAAATAACACCACCAGCCCACTTCTTTCTCGACATTGTATTTGCGAAACTTCAAAAAGCAATCGTCGCTGTGCATATGTGAACCGCATGCGAAGAATTTACATACATATAGTGCAATCAACACAAAAATACGGAGCAAACTTTGTGTACGCATTTGTAACCACATTATATGTGATTGTCAAGAGCACATATTTTTATGTGGATTTTTTTTACACAATACACACATTATGTGGTTCGACACATTTTCACCACCAACCAAATATGCAACTCGTACGGAGCGCGACAAAAAGATAGCACATTAATATTTTTTGTGTTTATATTGTTTATACCAAATAAAATATTTTTTTTTTTTCTGAAATGTTGTACATTTAAGGGATAACATGATAATATACTAAAGTAAAAATACAAAAACGAAAATAAGTATTCCATACTTTAAGTGGTATGAGAAAAAGACAGCACGTTTCTGAAAATATAAGAAATTAGTATGTATAGAAAAATTACAGTGAACTTAAAAATTTAAACTCTGAGTAATGAGTTGACTCTGTTTGCTTTTTCAAAATCTCCGTCATACGCTGTGGAAACGATTTAAATAACTTTTTAATGTATTTTCTTGGTATTGCTCCCCAACCCTCCTGCAATGCTCTGTCTATTTTCAGCGTAGACTTATCTGGCCATTAAAGAATTTCAATTTCCATTTCTCGAAAAAAAAATTTTACAACTCTGGCAGTGTCAACGGTTGCATTATCTTGTTGGAAAATCATGGGACATTTAGTAAATACTTGCTCCGAATTAGTTACAATATCCCTTATCAAAGCCAGGTAGTCATTCTTGATGAAATTAACTTCATTTCCATTCTCCCGTAATATCCAATTCCTGCCCATACCATTAAGCTTCCCCCTCCATGCTGACGACGACTAAGAACTTTCTGGTTTTTTCGCAAATCATGATAATATTACAACCTATCTGGGCCATCCAAGTTAATTTTTTTTTTTCGTCTGTGAAGAGAACCTAGCGTCATCTATTTGTCCACTTTATGTACCGTTCACCAAACTCAAGTTTGTCTTCTCTATGTTTTTTGTAAGTAGAGGCTTTCTTTGTAATTGTTTGCGTTTTATAATTTCAGAATTTTTTAAAATGCTCTGCACGTTGCGTACATTAGTCGAACGTCCGCTACGCAAAATGGCTTGTTTTTCTCTGGGTGTTAAAGATCTCGGTCGTCTACTACCGTGAGCTTTGCCATAATTCTTGGGATCTTTTAGCAAGTTCTTGATAACTTTACGACTTCTGCATGAATGGTTTGTGAGTTCACTGATTCAACGATTTTCTTTTTGAAGTTTCATAGCTACTTAAACATCGCTACTATTAAGCCGTTTTTCTCTACCCATTTTCAACTTAAGAAAACTGTATTAGTTTTTAAAAGAACAAGCAGATAATTTTCTTACAATAAATCAAAATGCATCCGCTCTTGGGATTGCTCAAAGTAAACTGAATACAAATTCATCGACCTGTACTATCGTTTTGTCCCATCACATGTTGTTGTTGTTTTTTTTTTTTTTTTTTTTCAGATAACGGTAAACCTCTTTGAGCCTTTTCACCCCTATGCACTCAAAGAAATTCATTCAACTACTACTCAAAACTAAACGAAAAGAGAAGCGTGCTAACTGTATTTAAAAAAAAAATAATATGAATGTGCTATCTTTTTGTCGCTCTGTGAATGTTGAACTTTTCTTTGACATCACCGGTACACAATTATGTGGATTTTACTCGTCGTATAATCTTAGCTTTATTACCTATTCTATTGCCCTGCAGTACCCACATTCTCAAAACTATTTTAACGAAAGTTTTTCATCTACCCAAAAGTCAGCGAAGAATTAGGACTTTGGAAAATCTATGGCTTGAGAAGGTACGATCACATATTGTGCCTACCGAACGTCTGAAGCAGTTTTTCATTCATACTGCCAGCTTGTGGAATTCGAAATCGTGTAAAAATCCTTGAAGGCTTAAATGGATTTCAGTACACACTTAAAGCAATATTCTGTAACTACAGTAAGTCACAGTGAAAATCATACACCCACTATATCTCCCCTCAACACTAAATTAGAAAAAATTGTCATTTTCTTTTTATTATGGAAATTGGTCAATCCTTAGAAAAAATAAAATCCCTACGAAATTAAAGTCTAATTTCGAAATAGAATGAATTTTTTAAGTAGGATTAAACAAATCGTCTCACAGTGAAAATCATACACCGTGAATTAGAGGCGCCTATTTGACGCGACTGCAATTTCTTCCAAAATAAAATTGTTTACATGGTTCAGTTTCCTCAATATTATACTCTGTGTGTTAATTCATTACATTTCGGTGGATTGGATAGTGAAAAATGGCACCAACAAAGCAAACCACGATTGAAGAACGCAAAATCGCAATTTCTCAATACGAATTGGGAAAAAGTTATAGAAAGATTGCTAAAATATTAAAAAGAAGTCATAAGAAAGGCACAAACATGAAGGCAGAATTAAAAATGAACGTAAAACAAGCAACAAACAAATTTTTAACGATGCTGATGAAAGGTGGATTGTCCGAAAAGTCAAAGCTGACCCAAAATTAAGTGCTATTAATTAGCTACTGAAGCAGAAAATCATTTAGCAAAGAAAGCAAATGCAGAAACAATCCGCCGTGTTCTCAGGAAAAATGGACTCAATGGAAGAATTGCCCGTAAAAAGCCATACTTGTTTAAAAAGAACATAGCTCTTGAAAATAGTTCGAATAGTTCGCTAAGGATTTCGAAAATAAAGATTTTGACTATTGGAAACATGTCTTGTTTACAGACGAGAGCAAGTTTAACATATGTATTTAGATCTGATGGACGAGTCAATGTTTGGAGAAAACCGGGTGAGGTCTTAAAACTTAAAAATATGAGACCAACAGTAAAGCATGGCGGTGGACATGTTATGGTGTGGGGTGCAATGGTCCAAGGGTATTGAAAACGCCACCTTAGTCACCAGACTTAAAAGTCATAGAGAATTTATGGCACATTTTGGAGATTAATATCCGGAAGCACAACACCTATGGCAAGGATTCACTAAAGAAGGCACTACAGGAAGAATGATCAAAAATCAGTAGCGAAAACACAGAAAAATTGGTTAGGTCAATGGGAAATCGCCCAAAATATGTCATCAAACAAAAAGGATTACCAACGAAGTACTAAAAGTGAATTTTTAAATTTTTTTATAATATTTTTTATTGATGTATGATTTTCATTGTGAGCTCCAAATATCGATTTATGTTTTGCTTTTACTGTGTATTAAGTTTTTAAAAATTAATTATCTATTTTGTTATATTTTTACGTTTAAATATACTTTGGTTTACTATTAAATATCAAGATTTCTATTAAAACTCCGAGCACTAGTTTTTTATTCACCTTCGAAATCGAAAAGTTCAGGCGTATGATTTTCACTCTGGCTTACTGTAGCAGTTTTTAAATAATATTATTATTACATACCTACTATATATTGTTCACACTTAATACATATGTATATAGTATAGTTACTTGTACATAGCATAAGTGGCACAACAAATTTGTTTATTACATCCATACCATAGAAAAGCGGCGCCCAATTGTACGACAGACTGTATGAATGTTTTTATAGCTGAATTTTTGGACAAATGTTTTTCTGAAATTACTGACGCGACCTACATAAACGAAACATGCTCAAAGAAAAGGAAAAAGAAAAACGCCAACATCCTTCATAGACATAGATATTGTAAAGATGAAAAAAATACTCGAGAGGCTCCAGAATGTCATTGCGCTCCATCAGCACAAATTTGCTATGAAAACAATATAAATTACAGACAAGGATTCAGTGAAACAAGACGAAAAGGGATGTGAAACTTAATCGGAGATTCCTCCATCGCTGTCACTCAAACTCCTTTCACAAATTTTCATCTATCACCTTTGTGGGCTATCGTGACTTTCATTTTTGACTAGCACACTTTGTGCCAAAGTAAATCTCACTCAAAGGATACAATGTTTGTCGGAAGAAAATTGAAAAAAGAATCAACCGATTATAAATCTCTCAATATGAGTGTACCTACTGAAAGATTTTATCATTTTTTTCTAGGGCAAGGCAAGTACAAAAAAAGTTTGTATGTGAACCGTAAAGCTATAAACTTAAAAGTGCAAACTACGGAAAACTTTAAATTTTTTGCGCACATTGCCGGGTTCGGTATTTATGGCGATGTTATATAGTATCTACATATGTATATTACGTACATATTAAATCTGTATACAGATGCGAATATTTATTATGTTTATAAAATGTTTCGCTATTATTATTTGAACAGGGGGTTGCAAAATCGTTGTTGACTTTGCAGCATGGTTTGAGGAGAGAAAAATAAAAAGAAATTACGAAAGGGATATCTGTCCCAACCCCATTGCGAGAAGATTAATATTAAAATAAAATTTGTTATGAAATACATCTTATAGGTACTTATATATATTACATACAGCTATATATGTATATCAATTCACCAAAATCAATACCTGATTTGAAAGATCTATCTATTCTATAGGATGATATATTAATTTTGACACTTAGGTTGCAACATCTATTGGCCAATGGTGTAGACAAAAATATTCACATGTTCACTTAAATATTTAAGAAAACATGTTTGTGTATTGGTTAGAGAAGATTACCAGCAAATGTTGATGGGCTTTATAAAAAGGGACTTTGTAATAATATATTTCAAATATCCTTCAAAAAGTAATTTTGGATCTAGAACGATAGCCCATTATCGGAGGTATTTTTGTTTCATCAAATGGAGTACTTGAAGTAGGCTTTCTTACAGATACACCCATATAACAGTAATGACTCCACGTTTGAGCAGAAAAGACAGAGCTTAGTGTTTAAGCTAATTGTGCTACTCCTCCAGATTTACGAGAGCATACCAAAAGTAGTATGCAAGTTTTTGGTTAATCGTTGCCTCAGAAACATATTGCGAGTGTTCTGGCCAAATGGTATCTCAAATGTATAGCTGTATGAGAGAAAGTGGCAATGAATTGGTCACACTCTCTGAAAGGGCAACGATTGCATAGCAAATCCAGCCGTGCAGTGGAATCCGCTCACCCAAGAAGGAAGAACTGCGGGTCATCCTAGAGGTACGAGTACTTGGGGCAATACGTTCGAAAAAGGAGGCACGGCAATTGGCGAATACATAGTTGGACATAAGACCTAAATGAAATGAAATGATAAAGTAGTCTTTCTGCCCGCTATACGTAAGATACTGTTATCATATTTTCCGCCAGAAATTGCAGAATAATTGGGAATTGTCGGAGTTGGAGAAGATTATATGAAGTCATAGACAAAGTGTTTCATTTATTTAATGGATTCCCTAATATATTTACATATATATTTTAGTCTGGTTTCAATGCCGACCTCTTAAATTAAATTTGATTCCTTCTTTTTTTTTACTTTGTATGATTTTGAAATCTTGAAAATATATGAATATACAATACACATGAAACAAGACGTGCTTTTGAATTTGTTGAATTGAGTTTAAAGGGCAAGTTGTAAGATCTAGAAAAAATATTTATAACAACACTGACTACAGTTCACTACCAGTAGCACTCATACATTTTTTAAGTGCATCACATGAGAATCGAAAAACATACGAGTATGTATGCTTTCTGATTCTCATGAAATAAGATAAATGTGCCTCCATCATGATTTTCACAAATTTGAATGACCTTAAGCTTTCAGATTCTTATGAATTTGAGTAGCTTGTAAATGATTATGGTGAACTTAGCCAATTGAATATTTGCATTTTTTAAGTTATATTTAACTATGGTTAGTGTTGTTGTCTGCCGGTGAGTGAAGGGGAAGGTGAGTGATTTTGATATCTGGGGAAAAGTTCCTTTCCCAAAAAATACAGTATAGGGCATTTTTTTGTTTGATTTTGTAAACTTTTGGAAAATGTTTTTTTTTTATTTGTTTGTTACCCCCTTCCCCAAAAATTCAAATTACACTCCCCCATAAAGCACTAAACGGCAGCCCTGGGAACCTTCCTATAGGTTTCGATGATCAGTGAGTCAGTTAATCTACCGCCTTCTAAATTAAAAAGGCCATAATGCTGAAAATAGCCACGTGTACACCTTGGCTTACGAAGAACTGTCATTGTAGATACAATAAACACAAAGCGGCGGTTAAAAGTTTATTATAGCGGAAGGAAAATCGAAATAGAGTGCTTTGATTGTAAGAAAAAAAAATTATATAAGAAATATTTTTTAGACACCAAGCACTGTAGTGCTAATATTTTGAAACTTCTTTCCGCTGTTTACACCTGATCGTGTAAAGTGTAAAAAGTTACCATAACACAAACCATGAAGTCTGTGGATGATTTTTTGCAGTTATTTTTGAGAGGTCACTTACGTTTTAAGCTTCCTATAGTTTAGTGAACAATTCTTTGAGAAAATTACCACAAGAGGAAAGGAAATGGGTTTCTTTTAAGTTGTTCTCCTCAATGGAAAAATTTAACTTTTAATTTTTTTTTTTTAAGGAAATTTCCAAATCCCGGAGCACTCAGACGCCATTTTGCTGTGTCATTGTACTACCAGGCAGAAACTCCTTTTTAGTGTAGTGGTTGGAGAAACTTAGATTTTATACGTTTCTCTTTTATGTTCGAGTAGCTGTGAATGCTGTCCCCCGTCCGGGCTCGAACCTGCACAGTTCGGGTCACAAGCAAACACACTACCCAATACACCGTGGCCTAACTTTTCATTAACCTTTCTGCTCGTCTAACATTCGAATGTATGGTATTGCGCTGGATACGCGTTGATTATTGTTCCCCGCCTGGATAGCTTTTTTAATTACCTTCTGATTTTCTGCCAGAATGGTTTTCATCCCCACGCCTACTTAGACTTAATCTCCATCTCAATAGACAGGCAGCTGATCGAAGCGCTGCTGCTGATGGAATGACTCGGGAAACCGAGCAGGTTGAACGGTGTTTTTATATATAATTTGCGCGCGGCAAAGGTAAGATGAATACCCTTACATTGTTTCAGGGTAGGCGCAAGTGCTGATAGTTGTCCTCATTTGGTAGCGGTGGGTAGATCCAACGCTGCCTCATTTCCTGATAATTCTAAAAGGAGAAACTGCAGGGAAAAAGCGTCGAGCACCTCTACCGGCGTAAGTGTGTACGCACCCGCCCGTCCGCTAAAATATGTCTAACTGGTAGCGCTGTCTATGCACAAAGTTTAAATGAAACGGGTATTGCAACCAGCTAAGGTTGCAACACTAGTGAACAGAAAATGATTATTGCGGAAAAATTCAATTATTCAATTCCATTCAACCTTCAAGTGAGTGTGAATTACGATGGATACCGCATGATGTTTACTCAGATTAGTCTACATTATTCCAATGCTGCATACTGCTCTTATCAGCAGCAGGCTTTCCGTGTTGCAGAAAACCTCACACAACTTAAATCGTGATAGAATTTTTATTACAAACATTCTACGTGCAAAACACACCAGTTGTCTTTACCTTTCAGATCAGGTTGACATTACATTTCGTATTTTAAAATTTATCAACGGTTAATAACATCCATAAATTTCATAACTGCCAAAAATTACGATCTGTTTGTCAGGATTTCAAATTTAAAGCTTACTGTTTACAAAAACTGCTATCTTGAAGTTAATTACCTACACAAAAAATTATCTATTTTTATTTATTTATTTTATTATTAGCATTACCTGCTTTTAAACAGACACGCGTCACATATGAATAAACCAAAACAACTGAATTGAATCTATCTAAATTACAGGTCACCAATATAATAATTAATGCTTAATTGTCTTCATGTAATGATTTCACCATACCACTCCACAGTGTCATGTCAAACGGAAAAGCCCCCATTGAGATTTTTACTTACCCTCGTCCGAGTTGGAATAGAGAAATGATGCACAGAAAAAAAGAATCGCAAGAATAATACGAGTAAAAAGAAGGCAGTCCCGCAGAGTCTTAATTCGAATTCACCCCATGCTTTAGTGGAAACCCCTTTATTTCATTAAACTCAACAAAAACAAAAAAAAAAAAAATATGTTGTCTGACTCCACTCCTTGCCCTCTGTTTCACCAGGATGATTACGTGTGACGTTGGGAATATTAAATAGTGTATGATGGAGAAAAAATTATTATTTTTACATCCGACCCACCTACAGTATGTGAACTGAGAACCCTCTAATAACCTCCCCTATGCACCTTTAAAATGTTCCTTCTAGCATTATGAGAATAATGTAATAACTTCAACCTCATGGCCAGAGGTTAGGAAGAGATTGGCAGTGGCAAAAAGGGGCCACCAGAGCTATGCCGCTGATGTACGGTATGGTAAACCAGAGCACATTCATCCTGCCATCACATAAAGAAATTTTACAAAAGCATTATATTGCGCTAATTATTATTATATGTAGTCGTTTCTTTTTTTTCCATCATCATGAAAGAGTTTTATTCTGTTGGAAGCATTTTCCATTAAGTCGATTTAATATTTAATAATGAAGAAGCTAAAAAAAATTAACTAATGTCCGCAGAAACATGATAATATAAAATGTAAGCATTGCGGAACAGCCCTAGCCTACGTGGGACTTAGGGAGGAAGGAAGAATTTAGCTGAGCGAGAAGAAACCATTTTAGTCTGTCCACGCATACTTTTGATGAGATTATTAAAAATTTAATATCCGGTGAGGCAGTGTTTTAGATTAATTATCTGACGCTGCTGTAAACTGGATTGATGTATGTAAGCATGCTGGCTGCTAACAAACAAAATTAAATCGTATAAATGCTTTAACTTTTTCACATCCAATCAATGTTACCATTACGAGTAACGTGACCTTTTTATGTACTTTGCACCTTTTTCATCTTTTGAATGCAATTTTTCGCAAAAAGCATTTCTATATTTTCGTAAATTACTTCGAAAATATACAAAACAAAAAAAGAAAATACGAGTACCTTAGATAAACATTTTAAAGCAATTCAATATTTATAGTACAACGGTTAATATTTTTGATATCACGCAAAATGAGCGGATACGATATGCGTTGCCATTCTGACTGCAACGATGCTATTATTGTAGAGTAAAAGTACAGTCTGACATATGTAGGTATAACAAATAACAAGATTAAGCAAAGCAACAAATTGCTGGTGTATCTTCTCGATTATTCCTGGAAAAATGCAAAACAATCCGGTTACGGCATTCCCCCAAATTTTGAGAGACTATTTGCAATGTTGCCTTTTTTACGTAGGCAGTATTTTAAGGATAACTTGCGAACGAAGTATTGCCAAGATCTTCGTTGTTTTATTTAAGCCTGTAACCTTTATGCCGATGATTTACTTTTAAGGTAAAAGGGGAAGTGTGCGAAGTACTTCAGAAAGGAATAAATATTTTGCACAAAAAAAAAAAAAAAACCTGCTGGAAAGTTACAATCCCTATAATACCATATCCCCCATATTCTAACCCAAGCCAAATAAAGTGTGCGTGGCTTTGTAAGCTATTTAATTTAAATGCAACGACATCTTACTAAACTCCAAGGCTCCAAGACTTACTAGCAATAGAACAAACTGGGAGGGCTTTAGAAATGATTGCGAAACAAATATCGCCTTAAATGTATCACTTAAAACACCTTGTGAACTGAAGGACGAAGTTGAGCGTTGCGTGGAAGCAATCTAAAGAGCGGTACGGAGAAACAGTCCTTCCAGAAGCTATAAAATTAAACGGAATGAAAAGTATCCCAGAGAAATTATTGAACTGGTGAGGGAGAAAAAAAAAGCACGAAGGAAATGACAAATCACTCGTGCACCGCAGCATAAAAATGTCCTCAACCGACAATGCAATCGCCTTAGAGATAGTATTCGGGAATTTAAAAGCAATAAGATAGCGACCTACATTGAAAATCTATCTGTTGAAAGAGAATCAAATTAATCTCTTTGGAAAGCACTAAACGGCATCCGGAAACCTCAAATGCAAGAGCCACCAATTCGGAAAACCGATGAAAATTGGGCCAAGATCGACAAAGAAAAGGCAGAACTTTTTGCTTTGCACTTAGAAGAAACGTTTAAGCCATTCGACGGCCCTTTGATAACGCTCGACTCCCCAGTCACGACATCCGACAACTTTAAAGTAAAAAAAGTTACATTGATTGAACTGAGGGAAGTGATCAAAAATCTAAAGATGAAAAAAGCACCGGGTTACGACTTGATAACGGCGCAGGTGGTCAAGGAATTGTGGACTAAAGCTCTTATCAAACTATATTTTATTAACGCTTCGTTCAGATTGCTCTACGTTCCGAGACAATGGAAAGTCGCCAAGATTATAATGGTCCCAAAACCTGGCAAACCTCTAAATGAGAAGAAATCACATTGACCTATTTCCCTATTGCCGGTTATCTCTAAAATATTCAAAAAACTACTTTCAAAACGACTACAACCCGTAATCAACGAAAGACGTTTCATTCCTGACCATCAGTTTGGATTTAGAGTCAAACATTCTACAATCGATTGAACGTGATTGAGAGAACTCTCGAAAAAAAAAACGATTTGTTGTGGTGTACTTCTTGACATCTCACAAGCTTTCGATAAGGTTTGGCACGAAGGCTTGGAGTATAAATTGCAACTATTGCTGACACGGCAACTCTTTCTAATCTTACGATCGAACCTCACCGAAAGACTTTTTCGTGTTAAGCACGGAAATGATTACTCTGATTTCAAGGAGATTGCGGCTGGAGTCCCACAAGGAAGTGTCCTTGGCCCGCTTCTATATGTACTCTATACGCGTGATATCCCGCAGGAAAGAAACTGCGTCGTCGCCACGTTTGCGGACGATACGGCGATATTGACAACGGGCGATACAATTAAAGCAACAACTGAAAAGCTGCAACATGCTGTTAATAAAGTCCACGCTTGGACGAATTCTTGGCGTATTGTGTTGAACGAAAGCAAATCTACTTACTTGAACTTTACGGTTCAAATACCATACGCAAACGAAGCAAAATATCTAGGAATGACTCTAGATGTTAAGCTTAAATGGAAATCGCACGTAAAAAAGAAAGGCGACGAGCTCGAAAACAAATACCGGCAAATGTATTGGCTACTCGGAAAACATCCGAAGTTGAGCCTACATAACAAACCGCTTATCTATAAGCAAGTTTTTTTTTTTTTTTTTCATTTTTAATGCATTTTTATTTTTTTAAATTCATTGTAACTTAATTGCTAGACAAAACGCTTAAAACTAGCTTAACTAACTTAACTATCTTATTCTAACTTACTGGCCCTAAGCGGGCGCTCTAAGTTAAACCTAATACTTAAAACTATGTCTTTCGACGTAACTAACTTAAGGTTCTTTATTTATTTATTTTATTATTCTATTGGCTATTTCTACTAAGAAAAATGTTTAATCAAATGAAAAAACTTAGTATATGAACTTTTTTTGTTTTTAAAATAAATCTTAAACTATCTTATTCTAAATTAGCCTATCTTATTCTACGTAAATTTTTTTTTTTTTTTATTTTTTTTTATTTTTTTATTTTTTTTTTTTTTTTTTTTTTTATCGAGTGCTGTTTTTTTTTAATTTTTTTTTGTATTTTTGCATCCAAGTGCTGTGGATTTATATATTTTTTTTTTTTATTAAAATATAACTTACAACCTATTTACACTACCTAAACCTTATACTATGTAAGTCGGCCATTTACAGCAAACAGCCAACCTCAAATATGCAACAGGCTACCCTGGATTAGGAGGAAACGACGAAGGAGGAACGCCTCTGGGGGAACAAAGCCGTGAAGGCACACTCTCTCGTGATACTCGTAATTGGGGTAATAAGCCCCGGAGATCAGGTTGTTCGTCGAGCTCATTGCTCTTGCAATGTGCCTTCGAATCAGCTTGATAACGAAATTATCCACTCTTATTAGGTTAGCCCTGTTGTATAGGACCTCATTGGGATAGAATTTTATGTACTGGGACTCCGGTGTTCTGTATAAATGAAGGCAAGCCCGAAGGCAAGCCCTCTCAAACACCCGAATCTTTTCCAACAAGCTTGCTCCCACGTTGAACCACACGGGGCATCCATATACGAGCATGGGCCTAATGAGGGCCATGTAGCAGATTACCTTTAGCCTTGCATCGAGTTGCTTGCTATAAAAAAGTCTCTTTGTAAGGGCAAAAGCACCTTTGGCTCTGTCCAAAGCAGCATCTATATATTTGTTAAAATATAGATATTGGTCTAACCAGAGCCCCAGGTATCTGACTACATTTCGACTCGCAAGTGGCTGTCCGTGCGGTCCCACGATTGAGAACTTTCGCCAATTCTTTCTGGTATCCCTAGAGGCACCAGACAACGGCGTCCTAAAAAGGATGGTTTCCGATTTCTGGAAGTTGATCTTCAACTTCCATCACCAGTCATCGCAATATCGCTGAATCTTATCGAAGTCACGTTGCAAGAGAGTTGCAATGACCTCGATTTTTGGTCCTGATCTGTACGCGATCAAGTCGTCTGCGTACGCTACGGTATGGTGAAGTGATCCTATGAGATCGCTCGTGTATATGTTGAAAAGGATCGGTGAATTCACCGCACCTTGTTGCAGACCGTTTTTAATTAGAAATGTTCCAGCAGAAGTCACTTTGCCATTTTTGACGATGAACTGCCTACTGGTGCGCATGTTATAAAGTATGTGCAGCAGTAGTTTGCTTATGCCCAGCCAGCTCAGCTTGTAGAAGAGTCCCTCTAACCATACGGTATCGAAGGCCTTCTCCAAGTCAATCAGGCAGGCACCCGTGCATTGGTTCTTGCTTTTGTTCCATTGGATATCCGATACTAGTTTAGACGCGGCATATATTGTATCATGCCCTGCTTTAAAACCGAATTGGTTATCCGGAATTATATTACTGTTCTCAGTCCACTTAAGCAGGACTCCATTGATCACTTTCTCGAATACCTTGCTGATGTTCGGAAGGAGACTTATCGACCGGAGATTTGCCGGATTGGAGGTGTCCGTACCCCGTTTGGGGATGGGTTGTATCACTGCTGTTTTCCAATGCGTTGGATAATGTGCATTATTCAGCGCATTGTTAAACAGAGTGGTGTAAATATCCACCGCTTCTAGAGGGAGATGTCGAAGCACAATGTTCGACACTCCATCGATTCCTACAGATTTCTTTCTCCTCAATGAGTCGAAGATCGCTTGGAGCTCCACCTTCGATATGAACGGGGGATGTACCCTTTCATCGGCGATGACATTATTTGCCATGTTATCGTCATTGAACTCGGTAAAAGCTATGTTCTCGGATCGCCAGTGCTCTATATCATTTCGAAGGTAGAAGTTGTGCACAAGGACGCGATTTTCCAGGTCGTGGTTCGGGTAAATGATATCATTCACCTTGTACACTTCCTGGAAAGTCGCTCCTATAGCCTCTACCTTCTCCTGCGGATCTTCGATCACAAAGAACTTGTCATCCTCTACTGCGTTATCTGGATCTATACCTGCTGTTATAAGTATTCGTCCATTGTTCGTCGTTCGGGGGATCTTAAGACACGGAAGGTCGTTTTGATTATTGCTCCGAAATATTTTATTTATTTGCGCGAACATACTCGGGTTGTTGGATTTTACAGCCCGAATTTTGTTGTTCCAATGCAAATTTACAGAAAGTCTGTAATTTTCTCTAATTAATTTTTGGAGGTTTTTAATCAACGACTTCAGTGTCCTAACCTCCGAGTTTTGTCTGTCAGTAAACTGTTTGTACAAGGTTTTTAGTCTCGACAGTAGTCTACTTTTGTGTTGGTGTAGTGCGTCGGAATATGTCTGCGTTGTCAGTATGTTGATACCGAGGTATCGTATTGTCTATAGTTCGTTTAATTGTCTCGTCCATTTGTTTTAGGTACCAGTCAATCTTCTCGTTTGACAGATTCCTATTGGACGGTGGGTAGAGCGAATTCGAGGAGAGCGCTCTTGTCAAAACTCTAGAGAAGCGAGGCCAACGTGTCCTACTATAATTGTAGGAGTACGTTTGGATAAACTCTTCCAACTCTGCAATTTCGTTGGGAATCGTTATTACGGCACTGAGTCCGCAATGGTCACTGTCATACACAAAAGTGTGCAGGCAGTTTATAGTTTGTCGGTCCATGTCGGTCAGTTGTCCAGATAGGAGCCGCTTCTAGGAAACGACGGACTATCTGTTGCTTTCAAATCGAGTTTATACTCGACACTGTGCCGACCCCACCAATTGAATAGTAGGTTTAATCTAGGATTAGGTGTGTTGTTTCCCCAATCACTATGTTTGGCGTTTAGATCTCCGGCCATGATGAAATAATTCTCCTCCGACTCCAGCCTTAGGCATCGAAAAAGTGTCTCGAGCTCTGAAATGCTCTGTTTGCGTATGAAGATCGCAACACCTCCTCCTTGTGTGGAGTTGGGTCGGTCTCTTCTGACAATATTGTATTTATTGTGCCCCAATTTGTACTTCTGGGATAGCTTTGTTTCGCTAACCATAAGCACATCAGGGGTTTGGTCTTCTAGCAGCTTAAACAATACGGCTCTTCGCTCGATCCTAATCAGTGAATTCACATTCACCGCAAGGATCTTCAAGGATTGCTCCTCCATATTCGTACCCGTTACGACTGAAGGTGCGTTAAGCCCGGCAGAAGTGCGTAGATCTGGTCCACCCGCTTCGCCTGCTCCTGTACCTGACGTTGAAGCTGCTCCATCTGCCCTTGGATAGAGAGCAAGATGGCCAGCAAGTCAGTTTGAGCCTCCGATGCTCTAGGTGCTGGGGACTGAGAAGCAACCTTCGGTCTTTTCTGTTCCGCGTTTCCCCGACCTGCCGCCATTTGGGCGTAGGTCACTTGGGGAGTCACGGATGGTGTTTGAATTGGAGCAGGTGGACGTTTCACTACAACCTTCTCCTGACGAACCAGATCTGCCACTCCATCCCTACCCAGAGTGCATTCCTCTGCTTTGTGGTTCTTTCCACACTTGACACATCGAGGCTGCATTTCGCAGTTCGACGCGGCGTGCCCGAACCTTTGGCAGCGAACACATTGTAAAATGTTTTCGCTCCTTCTTAATTTTTCCCATGCGACAACCTGGTCGTGGTAGTCTAGGACTTTAATACTCCTTAGACCATCCAGCTTGCTATTGGGTGAAAGCTGAACTAGGAAGAACGGCAGTTTCCGCTTCTCCCTTTTTGCCTTAGCTGTGGTGAATGGCTTGACCCCTACAAATTCAAGCTCGTTGCACTCTTTCTCTTTAAGCAGCGCAAGGAGCGTCTCCGGATCAGTGGACGGGTCTATCCCCCTCAGTAGCATTGTTTACCGCTTTTCCCCCTTCGGGGTGAAGGAGAAGAACTCCGTCGTCGTGTCCCTAAGTAACTGCTTAATTTTTTTATAATCTTCCACTGTATTACAGTGGATAGCATGTCTATTTTTATTTAATCTTTTAATGGAAAAATTATTTACTATGGCCGACTTACATAGTTCGATGGTATCCTTCAACTCCACCTTGTAGGTATTTATTGGCGGCACCCTCGCCTTTGTAGTCGTCTTCTGTTGCTTCTGCTGCGGTTGTTGTTGCTGTTGTTTCTGCTGCGGTTGTTGCTGCTTTTTCTGCTGCTGTGGTTGTTGCAGCGTTTTCTGCTGCTGTTGTTGTTGCAGCTTATTCTGCTGCTGTTGTTCATGCTGCTGCTTCTGCTGCTGCATTTGCGGCTGCTTTTTTTGTTGTTGCAGCTCTCCTTCTGGCTGCTTCTCTTGCTGTTGAGCGCGCTGGAGCTCTAGCTGCCGCTCCCTTTCTCTCCTTGCCATTTGTTTGGCTTTAATGGCAAGCACCCTTTTTCTAACTGCCTGATGCTGCTGGTTAGACTTTCGACTTCCTCCTCTTCGTCATCCGATTCAGAGGATGCCAGAACCGCGAAGTAGTTATCGTCATCTCCAATGTAGCGGCCTTCCCCACCGTCGGAGATGTACGCTAATGTGACAGAGTCATCTGACTTCCGCCGCTTCTTATTTGCTGCTGCTATTGTTGCTGCACTCAGCGCCCCTTCCCTCGCTCCACTTGGCAGCTGTGCAGCTGGAGTTGATTTGGAGGGACGCTTTACCAGATTGGGAGAGGGTTTTAATTTTCTTGTCCTTTTTCCCACACTTTCAGTTACCACTGTTGTTGCGTGACCAGATGTAACTGCCTCATCGGCTGACACTCTCTTATCAGCTGGTCCCGCTAATGGGAGCGCGGACCACTCACCTTCCATCGCCTGATACTCGGCTGTTCTTAACTTTTTATTCACAAGTTTTTTTTTTTTTTTTTAAATGAAAAAAAAAGTCCAGAATAATATTTTCCCTGGTTGGGAATTGAACCCAGGCCCCTGGGTTGATGGTTCACTACCACTCCTACTAGGCTAACTCGCCACTTGGAAAATCACTGTCTAACTATTTACTTTAAAACACCACGATTTTAATTGAGAAGCCGAAACACATGCGTACTCTATGAAAGTCTGTGAACGACTGATCTATAAGCAAGTTCTAAAGCCAGTGTGGACGTATGGTCTACAACTGTGGGGTTGTACCAGGGAAAGCAATAGAAACATCCCACAAACTATTGAAAATAAAGTTCTTAGAACGATCGTTAGCGGAACATGGTACGTACGTAACGAAGATATTCATCGGGACCTGGGAATTCCCAGCGTCGTCGAAAAGATTACAAAATTTGCTCGTAAACACAAAGATCGTGTTCACGGCCATTGTAACCGTACCGTCATTCAACTACATGATGCGAACAATTCAATTCGTCACCTGCAAAGGACAAAACCTTTTGACCTGGCGTCATAGTATACGGTAGTGAAAACCACAGGAACTTTCATTGAAATTTAACCTGTCTAAAGTGCTACATTCTTTTTAATTACATACGAACAACTTTTTCCAAAAATCACGAGTCTCGTAAGCGAAAATAAAACTGCTGGATAAGCGTCGGCTTGGTTGTAGTACTAATCTTGAAGAGAGGTGTTTTTAGTAAGTAAAAATCTCACACTGCCATAAGCACGCGCGGTCGGGTCTTATGGTGTCTTTAGAAGATTTTCCAAATGCTCTCGGCAAAAAAAAAATCTTACTAAAGTGTGTATAGAACTTTAAAATCAAATAAAACACATACAAATTGTGGTAATAGCCATGGTTTTCACTTCATTAGAAACATAATTTTATGCCATTAGTGTTCATGTATGATTTAGGGCATATGGGCTCCGCGGCTGGCTCGAATAAAACGCAATCTGGAAATCGGATTCGCAAAGAATCTCGTCAAATGTTGGCTTCCAAGTCGTCCATCGTCCATGGTTTATCGGAGTAGACTAACAACTTCACATATCCCCACGGAAAGTAATGCTAAATTACAGTATCTTCGATGCCAATTCACAGATCCATTAGGCAAAATTATGGGCTCGTCGAATGTTTCCTTCAATAAATTGATTGTGGTGCACGCTGTGTGGCATGTTGCGCCATCTTATTGAAATCACAGCTCTTCCACATTAATGTCATTCAATTAGAGAACTTAAAAGTCAGTAATCTTAGCGCTCTCCATTGACTGTAATGTTTTGCTCGGCACAACTTTTGAAGAAATTATGTGAATAATTCCACCAGCCCATAAAACACATCAAACAGTAACTTTTGTGGATGTAACAGCCTCTCAATGTTGACGTAGCAGTTCAACCAAAAATAAGCCTCATCGCTGAAAAAATTTTTGTGGTGAAAATTAGGATCAAGAGCTAGCTCGTTTTCAGCCCATTCACGACGCACACGATGGTCAAGCGGCTTCAATGCTTGGACGTGCTGGATCTTGGAAGAGATCTTTCCGCAAAATCTTCCATAAAGTGCATGGATACAGCTCCAATTGCTGTGCACGATGGCGACTCGACTCATTTGGGTCCTCCTCAAAATGACGCTCCATAGCAGCAACAGCTTCTTCGGTGCGCACTGTACTACGTCTCTGCGGATTAGTATTATTAATTAGAGTATGCGTGGTGTGAAAACGATCCATGGTTATTTGAATTACATGCTTGGATATACGATTACGTCGTCCGTAAAATGGACGTAGTGCCGGTAAGTTTCGCGAACTGAACCATGATTTTCGAAATAAATTTGCACAATTTGCAAGCATTCTTCTGGCGTAAGTCTAGTCATGGTGAAATGGCAAACCAAACTGAGCACAAATCAGCTGTCAAATTGACTGTCGCTGGAAATTCTCTAAACAAAATACCTTTTACTAACTGCTGTTAGGGAATTTTCTAATAAAAAGTTGGTGGGGATATCAATATTTGCAACACCATAGTTCACGGATTCTGATAAAACATTCACGATAAAAGTAAAATTGGGTTTTTGAAGATATACTTTTGGGGGTCACTGATCTGTGGTACAAATTATGTACCCAAATACTAAATACTTTCTGAGTAAAAAGATAAATAGATTATTTAGTATAAAATTCACAATTGGTTGTTACAGCACATTTTACAATACAGAGATACGGCATAGTTACACACATACATACATATATCTCCAAGTTTTAAAACATTCTTTCAAAATGAAATACAAAGTTCTTTGAGAAAAAATATGAACATTTTGAGAGAAACTATGAGAAAACCCTCCATTTAAGAATATACATATGCATATACAGTTGGGTGCACGTAATTAGAAACGATTTTGTTGCCGCATTTCTTAAGCTCAAAGATTCTTTGGTTTCATCCTAATCCTTTTCATAAAGTTTCTTTTCTGGTGCTCAGGTCTACCAACTATTCTAAATTTAGTAAAATGAGCCAAACCGATCGTGCACGTAAATAGCAACGGACTATAAATTCCTTTTTTAATTCAAGTTTTTGTTTTATTCACTTGTAAATAAGACTTTTTGTATTCACTCATTCAACTATTGAATGTGATGTTATTTTTTTAAAGTTTTGCAGAATGGAAAAATATTTTTAAAAATAATTTTACGATGCAAAAACCCATACACTTATGAAGATGGAAAGTCATTTGGTGAAATAGCAAAAATATTTAATTGTTCTAAAATATGGTATTTTATGCAGTCCAATATTTTAAGAAAAATGTAAGAGTTGAAAAGGTCCAACGCAAACCTAGAGCAAGATCAAAATCTGTGCAAGAAGATACTTTGATTGTGCTCCAGAGTAAAATAAACCCTCACTCAAACAATGTGAGGTGCATTTGAATAGGTTGCAATATTGTAGTATTTTTCAGAACGCAGTGCAGAGGAATATATATAAATATGTTGACGCAGGGCCTAGGGTAGCTTCTCGCAGCCACTCGTGCTGTGCGCCGCACGAATGATTAGGACCTACTGTTTTTTTCGATCGAGAGAAGATTTTTCACGACAGTTTAATACTCGGATGTTTGTCAGACATTCGTGAGAGGTGGGACCTTGGGAGCATTTAATAACAAGTAACAAATCAAAAAAAAAAAAAAAATAAGAACAAAATAATAATAATCATAATAAATAATGAATAATTAATACTCAATTTTTTTTTTTCGTGAGTATGTTAGAAACCTTCATAGACACTATGAGCCCGGTGCTCATAGTAGTGTGCGATTTTTACTCACTAAACAACTTCACCCTTCTATTGGTTTACTACGACTAAGTTTCCTTATCAAGTAGTCTTAGTTTCAAATATATTGGCGTTGGGCAGGTAGCTTACCAGCAAAAGCACCTGCTAAAGCCCGGCATTAAATGCGGCTTTTCCTTATTGCGCTAGATAGAACGGTTTAGTTGGTTGTAGTCGGCGCACAAGGTTTGCCTCGTCCAGAATTTGGAGTATAACGTTGTTGCAATCTATGGATATCATTGTTTCTGATATACCATGGGACATTTACTATGACTCTTAGCACTTTGTTTTGAAAGATTGTAGGATATCTCTATTGCTTCGTTTGGTACAACCCCAAAGTTGTATACCATACGTCCAAACGGGTTTAAGCACTTGCTTGTATAAAAGAACTTTGTTATATATGCTTGGTTGGTTGGTTGGTTGGTTGGTTTGAGAGGGTGAGTTCCGTTGTGTTCCCCTCATCTGCGTAACTGTAAGGAATAGTGATGTGTTTTGGGAATTATGTATTGAGAGGATTTAGGTCTAGGGATCATGAGTAGTATCAACTATATCGTATAGTGATCGGGGAATCGTAGTGTTCGTCTGGCGAACTCCAGTATATCCCCGATTCCTTTCTTATTGAGGTGTGTAATATCCGGAATCCTTGGAGATCCCAGAATTTTCAGCCTTAGCCTCGCTGTAGTGACAGCGGAAGTTCTATATCTTCCTCCTCCTCTTCTCAGTTGGCACAGATTGCTGTATCAGCTATCCCGAGTCTGAACGAATGTTTGTTGAGATTGATGTGCCCTGTTAAAAGTCCCACCATCAATCTCAATTGTGTTCTGCTTGAGTTAAGAGCTCTTTTTGCTGTGTTGTTACTCGGTTTGGTTATTACAGATCTAGCCACTTTGCACGTGTCTAGATTCGTCTAATAGTTATTGAACTCTTGTCGTATCTTTTCATTGATTATTGTTTTAATAGTTGTCAGAGGGACCCCTATTGTACTATCCGGGTTCAGTTCTGTATTGCCTGCTTCTTTCCTTGCTAGTTCGTCTGCCTTTTCGTTACCCGGTATACCCTCGTGCTCCGGTACCCATGTGAGACGGACTCTATTGCGTCTGGCAAGTAAGTTCAATTTAGTTTTGCACTCCCTTACTAGTCGTGATTTCGACATGTGGTTTGTGATCGCGCTAATTGCTGCTTTGCTGTCCGAGCAGATGTCAATTTGCCTTTCTTCGCTGGTGTCTTCTGCGAGTATTTCAGTTGTTTTCATAATTGCATAGACTTCTGCTTGGAACACCGATACAAATGGTTCTAGGTGAATAGCAAGTTCAATCGGTGGGTTAGCAGTGAAGATGCCAGCCCCTGATTCCCCTGATATGTTAGAGCCATCTGTATAAACCGATATCCCATTGGAGTTTCTTGTCGTTCTTTCATACGTCCAATATTCTCTTGCGGGGAAAATTTGTTTCGAAGTTGTTGGAGAACGTGTACGATTTCCCAACAAACATCACTGGAGCAATCGATGAGTGGTGTCATTACTCTTTTCATTTCGGTGATTTTTCGATGTCCCGTATTTGCACCACCGGTGAAATGGCCGATAGTTCTAAGCCGTGAGGCTGAAATGAAGGCAATCTTCTTCGCTTCGAGGTGCACTGGTAGAATGTTAAGTATCGCTTCCATGGCCGTGGTTGGTGTTGAGGATTGTGCTCCTGTAATACCCAGGCAGACCATACGCTGCACCTTAGTTAGCAAGTCTCTTGCATACTTTTTGCTCATCACTGGACACTGTAGAAGATGATAGGTTTTATAACGCATTCGTATATCCAGTGGACCTGTTTCGGTTTTGTTATATATGCTTAGTTTGGAATGTCTTCCAAGTACCCAATACATTTGTCTGAATCTATTTTCAAGCTCGTCGCGTTTCTTTTTAAAGTGCGACTTCCATTTGAGTTTCACTTCTAGTGTCATTCCTAGATACTTTGCCTCGTTTGCAAATGGTATTTGTACAGAGTTAATGAAAATGGGTAGGTTGTTAATTTGTTTGTAAGTAAAGTTAACACGAGTTGATTTGGTCTCGTTGAGAGCAATGCGCCAAATCTTTGTTCACTTGCAAATTCTGTCCAAAGCTCGTTGGAACATTACAGTTGCTAACTCGACTGATTTATCTGTTTTTAATATAGCCGTATCGTCTGCGAACGTAGCTACGATAGTTTCGTCTTCTAGCGGTATATCTCGAGTGTAAAGTAAGAACAAGACCGGACCAAGAACACTTCCTTGCGGTACTCCGGCAACGATTTCCTTAAATTGGGAGTATTCCGATTCGTGCTTAACACAGAAGTCTGTTTGCAAGGTAAGAGTAGGAATCTAAGATCTCATATAATTGTTCCGGACTCGTCTTAACTTAAACTTCAAGGCTTTATGCCATACCTTGTTAAAGACGTCCAGAAAAGCGCTAGAACATATCTTTTTCTCCTCTAAGGTTTTCTATATTTCATTTGTTATTCTATAAACCTGATCAATTGTGGAATGCTTTGTTCTGAAGCCGAATTGATGGTCTGGAATCAAACGTATATTCAATGACATGTTGTAGGTGCTTTAACAAAAGCTTTTCAAATACGTTAGATACTATCGGCAGGAGTGATATCGGCCTGTATGATTTTTTGTCGTTTGGAGGCTTTTCCGTTTTTGGAACCCTTATAACCTCGCGACTTTCGATTGCCTTGAAACGTATGATAATCTTAGCACGTCATTTATAATATACAGAAGCTTTTTCAGGGCTTTCTTTGGTAAAGTTCGACCAACGACACGCTCTTCATTTTAAAGTTGTCAGGTGTCGTAATCGTACCACCAAGGTCTTCTGTTAGCGCCTGTTAAATGGCTTAAACGTTTCTTCCAGGTGCACGGGAAATAAACCCGCCTTCTCTTTGTTTCGTTGTGCTCATTCGCCATTGCTTTTTTCTTATCGGCAGCGATTGCATTTGGCATTTTTAATACCTTTCATGGCTTTCCATAGGGAATAATTCGAACTCTTTTCGGCAGTCTGGATTTCAAGATGCGTAGACATCTCTCGATTTTTGAAATCTTCGATTTCTTTCTTCAGTTCATTACACAGATGGTTTAAAAGAGTTTTGTGCTGGGGAGCTCGGGATTGTTGTCATCTTTTATTTCCGGCGGATATTTACCTTAGCTATTTGCGACTTCTTTCCTCCTAAAGGGAGTGTTTTACCACGCGGCATTCTTTATGACGTCAGTAAATCTGCCGACTTCGTCTTCTATTTATTATTTAATACTAAATAATAATAACAATAATAGTGAATAATGAAAATAAATATTAAATAATGAATAAATAAAACAAGAAATGTAGTTATAAACACATAAAGGTATATACCTACAGGGTGCAGCAAAAGTAACAATATGATGTAAAAAAATGTTACTTTCTTTGTTTACGAATATTTCTTTTTTTTTTTCTATTTCACAGATTTAACTTAAAAGAGGATTTCCACCTCTTCCCGTATAAAACCCATCTAATCCGAAAACTAAATCCTGGGGACCTCGCATTCCGTTTGGAATACGGAAGAGCAGTTTTAAATCTCGTTGAGCATGATGAAAACTTTTTGACAAACTTAATGATGGCACTTGAGCGGTTTTGTAAATAAACAAAACTGCCGATTTTAGAGATCCCAAAATATTCATCAATGACCATTACACCCAATTCGTGTTACTCTTTGTTGTGGCATTACCGCCGAAAAGATATACGGCCCATTTTGTTTCGAAAATGATCGAGGTGAAAGCCCTACAATAAGTGGAGAATGTTATAGGGCAATGCTCCAACATAAAGGGTGGTTAAGTTTTAAGGGCCGATGTTGATTTTGAATAAAACACAAATTATTTAGGAAATTACTGTCATTTCTTTTTATTATGATAATATTGGTATGGTTCAATTATGTATGGAACAAAATATCGGCCAAATGGCCGCCGCTACCTCGGCGGCACACCTCCATCCGATGGTCTAAATTTTCGATGACGCTGAGGCATAATTGAGGTTCTATGCCGTTAATGTGCCGAATTATCTCATCCTTTAGCTCTTGAATTGTTGCTGGCTTATCGACGTACACCTTTTCTTTCAAATAACCCCAAAGAAAGAAGTCCAACGGTGTCAAATCACATGATCTTGGCGGCCAATTGACATCGCCGCCACGTGAGATAACACGGCCATTGAATTTGTCGCGCAAAAGAGCCATTGTTTCGTTAGCTGTGTGGCAAGTGGCACCATCCTGTTGAAACCACATATCGTCCGCATCCATATCTTCCAATTCGGGCCATAAAAAGTTCGTTATCATCTCACGATAGCGAACACCATTCACAGTAACTGCCTGACCGGCCTCATTTTGGAAAAAATACGGCCCGATGATGCCGCCAGCCCATAAACCGCACCAAACAGTCACTCTTTGTGGGTGCAATGGTTTTTCGACAATCACTCTTGGATTATCATTCGCCCAAATGCGGCAATTCTGCTTATTGACGAATCCACTGAGGTGAAAATGTGCCTCATCACTGAAGATGATTTTCTTCGAAAATTGATCATCCACTGTTGCCATTTCTTGCCACCATTGTGACCATTGACGACGCTTGAAATGGTCAAGAGGCTTTAGTTCTTGAGTCAATTGCACCTTGTAAGCGCGTAAATGCAAGTCTTTATGCACAATGTTCATCAACGAGAGCGTGAGAGGTGCAATTGTTGGGCACGACGACGAGTTGAGGTGGACGGTTCTTCAGCCACACTATCGCGAACAACAGCAATATTTTCTGCAGTACGAGCTGTACGAACATGCACTGGTGTTCTCACATCTCCTACAGACCCGGTTTGCACAAATTTTTGCACGATTTTTCCGATTGTACGCACATTTGGACGATTAAATTGACCGAAAGAATCACGAAATGCACGATATGCATTTTGATTTGAACGCCCATTTTCATAATAAGCCTGAATAACTTTAACGCATTGCTCGATTGTGTATCTTTCCATGGTTCAAATTGAATTAGTCTGAAATTGAGAAATGTCAAATGAAATGCAGAAAAAAACTTCACGTTTAGGTGTGGTTCACATTCAACATCGGCCCTTAAAATTTAACCACCCTTTAATTTAATATCCACAATTGCCACCAAACACCAATAAGTGGTTTCAGTAAGGTGGTGCAACAGCCCATACATCACGTGCAGCAATGGAGTAATTGAGGCAATAATTTCTAAATCGGATAATTTCCAAATACAGTGATTTGAGTTGGCCACCACGATCGCCTGGTTTGACTGCTCGAGATTTTTTCTCGTGGGGCTATCAACCCTGGAAAACATTCACAAAGAAATTGATCTTATACCTCAAGGAACAAAGCTATGGAAAATGCCACAAAAAGAGCAGATTTTTGCCTTCGAGAAAGTGGTTCTTAACTGATACGAGTATTATTTTTCATACATAATGTAAAAAATAGCATAAAATAAACTTCCTTTTAAAATTCAAACTATTTGCTTTTTTCATTCCATTCAATATTTATTTAAAAAACTAATGTTTTTGCTAATAAAGGGAATAATTTGGAATCAAGATGTGTTAATACACTACTAACCCCTAACTGACTGCTAGGAAGATAAAAACGTTTCCTTGTTCTTGTATGCATCTTGTTTGTGTTGAGCTAAATTTTTCAATTATTGTAATAATTTTCTAATATTTCAATTGCATATTTAAGGCAATATTTAAGGCTTGTCTCTTGTTGAGAGTAATTCAATGTGATGAAAATTGCTAAGTCTATTGGCACTTTGGATTCCGAATACCCTCACATTGATGCTAGTCATTTTCATGCTCCCATTGCTGCACTACTGCCTCTCTCCACCTCTCCAGATAGCGAGGTTGTTGTCACCAATTATGAAGCCGCTAATGTGTTCATGCTGGTGCCGGCCCCATGCTGGTCGCTCATCAACCCCCTTCTACTATTGTTGCTGCTGGTGCTGCTGCTGTTAGTCGACCACCTCGTGTTGTTGATACGAATGATGTAGCTACCGATCTACATGTGACTCGCAAGCTTAAATGGTATCATCTCTCTAGTTGTCATCCTAATACAACTTCTGGAAATATAATTGATTTTATTTCTTCAACATTAAATGTAAACAAAGTTAATTTCCTGTGTTCTAAACTTATAAAAAATGATGAAGATATATCCAAATTGAAATTTGTAAATTTTAAAATTGGTGTCCCCCTCAGATTCGCCAACTTAATTTATGATGCTAATTTTTGGCCTAGTGATGTACAAATTCGTGCTTTTGTTAATGTTCCAAAAAACTAATATTGAACGAACGTTCCATTTCACCTCTGCATGTCGTTGATAAGCGGATTATTGACAATTCGAACCTCATTGACAATTCGAACCCTAAAATTATATCACAATGCCAGCGCATTCGGACTAAAACCTGTAAATTATTTAATTTATCTAGTCACCTTGATTATGATGTTATTATTATCACAGAATCATGGTTGTGCAAAGATATTGCTGCGTGCTGCCTGCTGTGGCCAAGATAATAGCTAGAATCATCCTGGAGCGAATCAAAGAACACCTTGAAGACACACTTGACGCCGAACAAGCAGGTTTCCGCTCTGGATCCTCCTGTGTCGACCACATCAACACCCTGCGGATCATCATCGAGCAATGTGTTGAATATCGATCACCACTTCACCTGTTGTTCATCGATTTTGAAAAAGCGTTTCATAGTGTCAATCGGGAATTTATTTGGCTTGCCTTGCGCAGGAGAGGCATTCCGGATAAATTAATAGCAATTATCAAAGCTACATATGATGGGTCCACATGTCACGTTTTGCACAGAGGAAGGCTGTCTGAGGAATTCGAAGTCCAAAGTGGGGTTCGGCAAGGCTGCATAGTTTCACCAATATTATTTTTATTGGTGATTAGCGATGTGCTGAATGCGGCCTTATCAACAGGAAATGGAGGAATTCGATGGACTCTTACATCTGAACTCAAACACCTCGACTACGCCGACGATGTATGCCTACTGTCTCACAGAATAATGGACCTTCACCAAATGACAGCAAATGTGGAGATGGAAGCAGACGTCGTTGGGCTGAAAATTAACTCGGCAAAAACAAAAATGATCAGCCTAGGACCAAACTCATCAACTCATATATGCATTGCTGGACAAACGGTTGAGAGAGTAGAGAGTTTCCAATACCTTGGGAGTATTGTCTCAACCGATGGCGGAACCGAACTGGATATAGCCAGCCGAATAGGTAAAGCAAAATCTGCGTTTGGGATGCTGTCCATAGTTTGGCGAAGTAATGCAATTAGCTTAAACACCAAGCTACGACTGTTCCATTCCAACGTTGAATCCGTGTTGCTATATGGATATGCTATATGGATGTGGTACCTGGAGAGTGACCATCACTATCACGAGGAAGCTGCAAACGTTTGTCAATAGGTGTCTACGTTACATCTTAAGGATATTCTGGCCAAACCGTATCTCTAACGAACAGCTTTATCAGAGAACGGGCCATGAACCTATAGGCACAACCATACGACGACGAAAGTGGCAGTGGATCGGTCACACTCTCCGAAAGGGTGACAGGTCCATAGCTAACCAAGCGATGCAATGGAACCCGCTTACCCAGGATGGCAGGATACGCGGCGGTCCTAGGAGTACGTGGCGCAGAACAGTTGAGAAGGAAGCACGGCAACTGGGAAAGAGTTGGGGAGAGCTGAGGCACATTTCCAGAAATCGCACACGATGGCGCGTAGGCGTTGTAGAGGCCCTAGGACCCACAAGGGGATACAGGACATAAGTAAAGATATTGCTGATTCCGAAATTTTTGATGAGCCTCTTTATAGTGTATTACGTTTTGATCGGTGTAATAAGAAAGAGGATCGTGGGGGAGGAATTCTCGCTGCAGTTCGTCGGGGTATTACCTGCTGGGAGATTCCTTTACCAGATGGTGATGTGGAACAGCTCTGTTTTTCTTTAAACGTCACAGGTGTCGTGAGTTCACTTATTTTTATTGTAAGCTATGTCCCATCGGGAAGTAAATTAGATGTCTACGAAAAACACATATCTAACATTGATTTTATTTTTGATAATCACGATAATACCACCAATAGTATATGTATTTTGGGTGATTTCAATGTCGGAGACATTCTTTGGTCCGGTGATGATAAAATGCTTGTACCATGTAACTTAAAGAAAGATATTGAATTTATTTTAATTGATTTCCTACTTTCTCATAATTTGTGTCAAATAAGCTCAATTCTAAATTCACAAAATAGAATACTATATCTTGTTTTTATCTGCTGTGACGAGATTAAGGCAAATACTTTTGAAGCCCCATATATGCTTTGTTAAACAATTCTATTTACCATAATGAGATTTCGATTGAAATTGAGGTGTACGATTTTTTAGAAACTGACAGTAATCTGGTTAAAACGTTTAATTTTTTAAAAACTGATTTTTATGGTTTGAATGATTACCTTCATAGCATAGATTGGAACAGTAATCTGAGACACTTATCCCTTCAGGAATCATATAATTATTTCAAGTCTGTATTATTTAATGGGCTTAACACGTTTGTCCCATGTAGGTCGAAGAAGAATTTATCTAAGCCTCCATGGTACAATAGAAGGCTCTCTCACCTTAAGAACCTTAAAAACAAGGCTCAAAAAAATTTCAAAATTTCCGGTAGTCCTGTGGATTATATACATTTTGACAAATTGCGTAAGGACTTTCTTGCCTTAAGCAAATTTCTAAAGATAAATTACGTTATTCAAATTGAAAATCAAATAAGAACTGACTCCAAACGCTTCTGGACTTTCATAAATAGCAAAAGAAAATCAACTGGTCTGCCAAAATCCATGGTTTATAAAAATATTGAATCTAAAGATGTTAATACAACTCCAGATTTTTTAGCTAAATTCTTTCAATCTGTGTATACAAAGCCCGATACACCTAGTTTTGTACCAGCTACCGAATGCAGAATTGATATCGGCCTCATCCAATTAAGTCTTCAGGATATAATATTGCCTCTTGATAATCTTAAGCCTAATTCAATTCCAGACCCCGATGGTATTCCTGCGATAATTTTTAAAAAATGTTCCCAAGCAATCAGCAAATCAAAAATGGAATTTTTAGTTAAGAAATTTTTTTGTGATACACAGCATGGCTTCGTCACTGGCAGGTCCACTACCACTAATTTAGCTTGCTTGTCTCATTATGCCATTAATGCGATCGAAGATGGTTATCAAGTCGACTGTGCTTACACTGACTTCAGTAAGGCATTTGACTCCATCAATCATCTAATTTTGCTACAAAAACTTGAATGTTTTGGATTTCACTCAGCAATGCTTGATTGGTTAACATCTTATTTGATTGGCAGGACTCAAAGAGTCAAAATAGATAATTACTTTTCACGATCGTTTGGGTGCAGCTCTGGAGTACCACAAGGTAGTCATTTGGGTCCGTTCCTCTTTATAATTTTTATCAACGACATATCGTGTGCATTACAATATTACCATTGCTTGATGTATGCAGATGACTTAAAGCTATTTCTTAAAATCAAATCTTCACTTGACTGCGAGTTTTTACAATACGACCTAAGAAACTTATCTGTTTGGTGCATCAACAATTGTCTACACTTGAATATTAGAAAATGCTGTATAATATCCTTTTATAGAAGTTTTTCTCATTTTGAGTTTCAGTATGAAATCGCCAGTATTGGATTAAACAGAGTCTATGAAGTGAAAGATCTTGGCATTATAATTGATTCGAGGTTCACCTTTGCATCTCATGTTGATCACATTATCGCTAAAGCAAATAAGCTTTGTGGTTTTATAAAACGAAATAGCAAGGAATTTTCGGATCCTCATACCCTTATTTCGATTTTTACTGCGTTGGTTAGATCTCTGCTTGAATATGCTGATGTTATATGGACCCCATTCTATAAAATTCACTCAGATCGCCTTGAAAAATCCAGAGGCGTTTCACAAAATACATTTCCCGGAAAATGAGCTGGGAGTTCGAAATTTCTTACCGGACTCGATGTCAATTGTTAGGCATATCAACTTTATGTTCTAGAAGAAAAGCTCATGACATCATGCTGATAAGGGATTTGTTATGCTATCACATTAAATGTCCATCTCTTTTAGCCTTAGTACCAATCTATGCCCCAACTAGACCTTTAAGGGAAAGAAACCTTCTTCTTCGACCTGTTCATACAACTAATTACGACCATAATGAGCCTATGTCCAGAGCTATTGTTTCATTCAACGATGTTTATATATTTGTTGATCTATATTTTTCTCGCTATCGCTTCAAAAGTGTTATACTTAATTTGGCAGCATTATCCTAGTATTAAGTTCATTGTTTTTTTTTTTATAATTTTTATATTTATCTTGTAATTTGTATAGTTTAGCTAGTAGATGAAATAAATAAATAAGTAAATAAAAATAAATAAATAAAAAAATTTAAGTCGTCAGCGTGTAAATATTGTATAATATAAAGGATGGGCGAGAACTGAGCCTTGTGGGACACCAATATTGTGACTAACTCCGACAGACAAAAAACTTTAAATTGTTTTGATCTGATATGGAGGAAAATTAAAATTTATCACGATTGATTGATTTTTTTATGATTATATATTCTGAACACTTGGTGGAAACCGAACTGTTCGTTTTTATTTGTGGACTTTTTCATAAATTTTGCAAATATTACATAGCAAGTTAATTGGTCTATAGCTTTCAGGATATTAGGGAGGCAATTTTTGCAGTTTTTCAGGATTTAAGGAAATATATAATATCTTATTTTTTATCTTTAATTTGTTAATTATTTCCTACACTTGCAAAAGTTTTTTTGCTCACCAAATCAAAATTTTGAACGGTTTCGTTTACTAAATTAGTCTTGGTAGTTTTGGAAGACTGAATGATTTTTGAATTAATTTGCGCGTTTGCTTTCTCGACATCCATAAATAAAATATTCCAATCTTTTTTTAGACAGTCTGTCTGTTTTTTTGGTTACAACTTCCACTATATTCCACAATGGTTTTGATCCCTTGTCAAGTGAACTAAATTTTCTAGTTCAGTCTTGGTTATGTACTCGTAGCTACTGTAAATATTTTGAAATCAACTTGTAAAAAACAAAAGTTGATTTTAGAATATAAGCTGGCGAAACGTATTTGCCAATGTCTTCTTTGTGTGTTCCTTAATTGAATAAGATTTAGCACAAAAATCCTTTCTGTTGTCTTTTGATACACTTTCGTCAGCCGAACTTAAAGGGCAGAAAACTGTTCTACGATGGAGTCTACATGATCTTTTGTTGTAACGCTCTCCAGTTCAACAGACAAATTTCTTAGCTTATTGTTCAAATCTGAACGAAAGCGTCCCCAGTTTGCATTATTCAAATATGGAAAATATTGCACTTTTCTTTCTCCTGACCAAGGAAGCCTACTGGGCTGTGATCATAACTTAGTTCATTTAGAGTTTTTGGTTGACTAGAACAGCTTGTAATGATCAAGGATTGAAGGACAACCGCGAGAACCAGCTGGAAAATACGAGTATGTTGTACAAAGAGGAAAAAGAACAGAGAGAGAGAGAGAGAGATTTGTGCGTTACCTCTATTGCAACACCAATCCCTATGGCTGAAATTGAAGCTCCCTTTGATTAAAAATTTACCATCAATTGTAAAAAGTTTCCTGAGGTCATTTTTAAATGCTATATTTTTTCAGCTGATATCACTCTGCTGGGAAAAAATATACATCATCAATTTTTCTGTCCTTTGATTTTTTCAATGGACTGAATTTTCTACATATCTATGTACGTCGTATTAATAATCGGCAAAATCGAATGTTGAATTGATCTCTATAATTTCTATCAGCACGGTTACACTTGAAATGAGAAGTGGATAGCTTAATATCGGAACAACTATTTCTTGTTTAACAAATTAATAAATTCTGAATGGTTATTTCGTATACCTCTGGCATTCCAATTAACAATGTTTATGTGACTATTTGTGATATTACTTAATATAGAGTACAAACACTTTGTGACTAAATGTGCAGGAACTTAATTTCATTATGATTTCCCATTGCAAGGGAATTAAGTTTTTCAATTGTAAATAAGTATTGGTGTTGTTATAGGAATTGTTGTTGTTGCTAGCATTCAAAACTACAGTAGAGACATTCTTCCATGCATTTGATAGAACAAGAATTCTATGTATCTACATACTTACATATGCATATACACTGCCGTATACATTGGTGGTGGAGGTGTCATGTCCTGTTCCCACTGTGGTAACGAGGGAAAATCGGTCGTGGAAGCATAAGAAGATGTTTTTTTGAGCAGTGGTGCTAGGGACTTGAGCTCGGGAGTATATAACTTTTGTGGTTTTCTCATTCGTCTCTATACATTCATTTCGACTAGCACGCGTAGTTTGCACATTTGAGAGCAGAAACATTGTCGCAATTGCTTGTCTTGTCCGAACCAGCGCAGGTGGCACAATAAGTTTTTATGTGACAGTTTCTCTCGCCTTGTCCAAACATCTGACAATTATGTCACTAAACCACCTTACCTTTTAATTGGCGTTGAAAGTTCCAATTTATTTGCAAAGGCATGTAACTCGCGGGGATTAAGGAAATGAACAGTGAGATAGAAAGAGGAGATGTCGATGCAGCTTGATTTCAGAAGCCTGTAAATTGGAATGGAAGAGAAATATAGAGCTTGGTACAGTATTCCACTTTCGCATTGAAAGGTTTAAGAAAGAATCTCTATATTTGTGACTACGTCCGAATACAGAGGTCGAATTACGGCATCAGTGAACGTATTGATCGTCACGTAATTTCTATTGTGTTGTTGGTAGATCTAGCAACAGCACAATGCAAATTACGTGACGGGTTATTCGTTCACTGATGCGGTAATTCGACACCAGGTTTGAGGTAAACTGATGTATTGTATTCGTGACTTGGCGAGTATTGTGAGTGAATATTTGTAAGGCAGAATGCAACTGACTATTTCATTTGAGCACTGTTTGTTGAAGAAGCAATAAAACAGTGATAAATTTGAGACACTTCGTCGATGATGGAGCGAACCTTTAGAATTCGCGATGTTGCTGTCTCCTATAAGTCTTACCACGCGATTTCACAGCGTTTTTGGCGACATCGAATATGTGGTAATTCCAACGAAGATTATTTTTAACACACATACTAAGGATGGAAAGTTTTTCGGTTTCGACGATGAAAGTTACATTCATGTGTAATAGCTGATGATTTAAATTGTGCTTTAGTGATAGAAGACAGCATTGTGTTTTGGAAATTTTAAATTCCACTCTATTGGTCTCACCTAATTTTATTATGCTGCTTAGGACAGAATTTATTGAGCTTAACATACATTGCCGTTTCAGTTCCACGCTTGAAGAGGAGGGACGTGAATCAGGAAACGAATATGAAAAGCTGAGGGTACTGTCATCAGTGAAAGCATTGTATTGGATTAGAAGTAACAGACAAGAAATCAATTAAAGAAAACGGAGATAAAACATAGTCTTGGGAAAACAACTTGAATTGAACGGTCCGAAAGGTAGTTTCTAATCCATTGAAAAAGATTATCATGGATACCATATGTCAAGAGTTGGAATCGAAACTCTGTCAAATGCCTTTGAAACATCGTGTGCAACAATCTTACTTTCACCACTGTGGTGCGGTTATTGATTCCACTTTTCGGTGAGATATGTTATCAAATCACCAGTGGGTCTGTTGCAGTGAAAATCATACTCCCGGTCTTTAAAGAGTGTGCACGATTCAAGATATTTCATAAGCTGACGATTTATCAACATTTTCATGATCTTGGAAAGAAGGGACGTGAGTGCAATGGGTCGGTAGCTGAAGGGACAGGAAGATTCGCCTTTTTTGGGGATGGGCTGGACAAATTCTTCTTTCCATCTACTTGGAAAGAGCTCAGGAGAATAGGAGTGGTTTTGCCAGCGTAGAATAACACCTCTTCAGAACGATGGGCGAGATACCATCTGAACCAGCGGATTTGTGAAAGTCAAGATCAAAAAGTATTCTTGCAACTGTACGAGTGCGAAAGTGGATTTACCCCATGGAGTGTTCTACGCATTCAAGTACAGGGGGAGGCAAAGCACATATGGAAGCGTGGAACTACAAAGCTGCTAAATGTGTAGCAAGCATATTAGCTTTGTCTAAAGTTTTGTCAGCTGGAATGTCATTGATGATGCAGACAACGCATCGAACTTATTAAATGTAGAATTACTGTCTGCAGAATTACTGTTGGCTTCTACAAATGAAACAGCAGAGAATTAATTGCCTACGAACATGGAGTTTTTGCCATATAAAATTAATTTCCGGATCGGTACACTGGCCGTATTATTATTGAATTTGGTAGGATCAAATCAAATTCTTATACCAGCTTTACAGCTGTTATATGTCAAATCTTGCCATTTCTTTCTTCATCAATTCTAAGCTAGTGTTTGGTAATTTTGCTAATTTTGGTTTTAAAAGTGTATTAATCTGGTTTACAATTGTATCAAAATATCTTTTTGCTTCCTCTAGTTCTTCCTGTTCTATATCTTTACATATATTGTCCCAAGTCTGTTCTATCTCTAATCTTTTTTCTGCTATGAATTCTTCAGTGTATTCCCTATTCGGATTTTTCTTTAGGTTTTTCAATAGTTCTGTAACTAATTTAAAATTTTCCATATTTTATTTTCTTAAACATGGTTTATTCTATTCCTTATAATTTGTTTTCTAACATACTGTTTACTTTTAAAATCAACAATATTATTACTATAACTAGTATTACATAAATTAAATTATCATTAACGCTAGTGTTGTTGTTGATATTCTTTCTTCTGTTGTCCTGCCTCTTTCTGTAGTCTTCGATCGATAGAGGTTTCGGTCCCGCGGTCCTTGGTGTTGGGTTGTACACCGGTGCTTCTATTTGTCCGCTAGTTTCTTCAGGTATATATTGGTATTCCAGCTCCGTTTTGGTTTTCGAAGCTGGCCAAGTGTAGCACGCTCTTCTTAAGCTGTTTAAAGCGCAGCTCGCTGTAAGTTTATGGCAAATTACTGCCGCAGTGAAGTGAGTCTAGATTAGGTTTAAGACTGCCTTTATTCCAATGTTCATTCTCCTTTTATACAAAATTTTTAACACTAGATTTTACTGTGTACATTGAGCATTAATCATTCTAAACATAAAATACTACAATTTGTTAATTTGATCCCCTTGCTCTACTCTACTTTACTTATGAACGGTGGGTGCAAAGAATAAAATATGAACCACATGAACTGAAGTGAACTTCTATGTAGCGTGAATCACTCTCGACCTCAATTGAATGCCATATGACCCTTTCGATTGAATGTGTTGAATGTGTTATGTAATGGTTCCTCATTTCTACTTTGTGTGTTTGCATTGAATCACACTACAACATCACTACGTAAGAACATATCGATACCTTCGCGGAAGAATGTATTAAGCGACATTTTCAAAATTTTACAGGAAACAAATAAATTATTTGCGTATTTGCAGTAATAAGCAATTTTTATTTCTCTCTAGTGTCGTTTGTATCAATAGTAGAGACGTCAAATCAAGATCAAAACGTGGCGCTTGGCACAATTTATAAGAGCATGCCAAAAAGTCATTTGCTGGAAAATTGTCGCTTAATACATTCTTCCGGGAAGGTATCGATATGTACATACATATATAAATGGCGAGACCGTGGTGGCAGCCACTAACGAGTCGAAGTGTGGTTAGATACCTTGGGATTTGGCTAGATCAATATCTATATTTTAACAAAAATATAGATGCTGCTCTGGTCAGAGCCAGAGGTGTTTTTGCCCTTACAAAGAGACTGTTTTATAGCAGCCAACTCGACGCAAGGGTGAAGGTAATCTGCTACATGGCCCTTATTAGGCCCATGCTCGTATATGGATGTCCCGTGTGGTTCAACGTGGGAGCAAGCTGGATGGAAAGGATTCGGGTGTTTGAGAGGGCTTGCCTTAGGGCTTGTCTTCAGTTGTACAGAACACCAGAGTCCCAGTACATAAAATTCTATTCTAATGAGGTCCTGTATAATAGGGCGAACATAAACAGAGTGGATAATTTCCTGATCAATATGATTCGAAGGCACACTGTAAGAGCAATGTCCTCGATGAATAACCTGATCTCTGGGGCATACTACCCCAATGATTTGTATCACGAGAGTGTGCGTCTTAACGGCTTCATCCCCCCAGAGGCGTTCCTATATTTAGATAGGGAAGGTCTGATACAGGATAGGGTAGCGGTGCCGCTAATCTACCATGTTGCCCGAAATGCTGCGGACAGGCGACTTAACTACGACCGACACGTCGCACACAGCACCACGGAGCGTCTCCGGTTTAGTAGAGCGGTATCAAGCCGTGATTTGGCAGATGTAGTGAGACAGCACCAGAAATTCTGGTGGCTCGGAGACGTAGAGAGAACTCCCTCGTCGTTTCCTTTTGATTCGGGGTAGCCTCCGAAGGGGCAAAGTCGGTATAGGTTTTATAGCCTGGCCGGCTTACATAGTTTTTAAGGTCAGTTTAAGTAGCTTTAAAATAAAAAAAAAAAAAAAAAAAAAAAAAAAAAAAAAAAAAAAAAAAAAATAATAAAAAATAAAAAAATACAAAAAAATACAAAAAAAAAAAAAAAAAATTATACATGTGTATGAATGTATGTATACTATATGTATATGGGAAGGTATACAATATATCTATGTATATGTACATATATATGTATATCGAAAAAAAAAATTTGCGTGTTTAATCACGTACCTTAGAATAAGTAGTTTTTAGATAGTTTATAAGTTTTATATATAGATAAAAAATTCAGTTCATATACTAAGTTTTTGCTTACAAATTTTTTCTTAGTTTCTCAGTATTTGTAGGTATAGATTTAATAAATATTTTAAGTTATGTTACGTCGAAAGACATAGTTTAAGCATTAGGTTTAGCTTAGAGTGCCCGCATAGGGCCATTAAGTTAGTATATAACATAGTTAAGTTAGTTAAGCTAGTTTTAAGCGTTTTTTGTGTCTAGCTGTTAAGAGTTCATAAATTCCGAAAATAAAAATGCACTAAAAACGAAACGAAAACGGCGAGACCGTGGTGAATGGCACTAAGTTATATCCAGGGAGACTAAATTCCGACAAATCAGAATTCGAGCTTGCCTGTGTTTCACAAAGTACCAAACAAGTTGGTTTATATATGGAGGCATGGACGTGTGCCGAAAAATGATTCGACCGTAGCCCAGTGACTCACGTCAACTCTAAAATTCTTTAGTGAGAAGTGAGAAGTGGGTCCGTGGTTGTCATATCCTCATCTGATAGTTGGTACTTGCCCAAGTATTTCAACCTTTTGCAGGTCAGTGCCCCACAAGATTCCAGAAGATGTTCTGGAATCTCACTAGACTTATGCCGAATCTGCAAAGGCCTTTGTTTGTTATACCTAGTTTCCTTAGATGCTCCCCAAGTTTACAGTGCCCCATTAGAAAGTCTGTTAGAATACGTAGGTTATTCATGTTAAAGCAGATGCACGCTTAGAACCGGTTGTAGTGTCCCAGAAGTTTCTTAGCTTACCTCAGATCTGGAGTATTAATCCAAATTCTCGTCCTGTTTTCTTTGTCCTTACTATTCAAAATAGTTCCAGTCCAATAAAGGATTCTGCAGCTCCTTGTCTTGGCAAGTCTGCTTCGTCATTGCCCTCTATTCCAGCGTGGCCAGGTAACCAATAGAGGGTTACCTTGTTACTGCTAGTCAATTCATTAAGTTTGTATAGGCATTCCCACGCAAGTTTTGATAGCTGCTTGACTGTCTGACAATATTGCTATGTCGCAATTTTTCTATGGTCTATAGAGATCGAATTGAACACATCTATCTATGGCTGATGAAAGCCGCTACCAAAAAAAAATTTAATAACTTTTTTTCTATTTAATGAATCTGGTTAATTTTTTTTTTTATTTTGCAGATTGATTTTTAGATTTAACAAAAATGGATAACTGGGACACTGAAACAAGAATTTGGATTGCCCGCCGCTATCACGCACTGGAGTCCGTATTTTCGGTTCAAAGAGAGTATAGGCGCACGTTTGGCGGCAATCCTCCGAGCAGATGGACCATAATGAGACTTGTTAACAATTTTGCCGAGCATGGGACAGTCGAAAGAAGACCTTACCATCGAAACCCTTCAGTTCGGACGGAGGAAACAATCGCTGCTGTAGCTGCTGCCATACAAAACAATCCAAGAGTTTCGACAATAAGCTTATCTGCTCAAATGGGTATAAGCAGACAGTCATTGCAGTCAATTATGCACAATGTTTTGGACTTATTCCCATATAAAATTCAAATGGCCAACAAACTGAACGCAGCAGACTTGCCGATTCGCTTGGAATTTTGCCAGAAGATGCTTCAAATGGTGGAAGAGGACGGAAACATGTTGAACTGTCTTTTTATGTCTGACGAGGCCCATTTCGATTTAAACGGCAACATAAACACACAAAATTGTCGAATATGGAGTGTTTCCAACCCAAGATACTCCATGAGACGGAATTGCATCCACTTCGTGTCACAGTGTGGTGTGCAGTTTCATCACGCTGCATTGTCGGGCCCTACTTCTTCGAAGAAAACGGTCACACCGTTACGGTTACTGGAGACCGTTACTTGAGCATGTTAAGAGAGTTTTTCTATCCAGAATTACGCCGGATGAGAATTTCTTTCAACTCTGTGTGGTTTCAGCAAGATGGTGCAACTCCTCACATAGCCCGGCCTGTTATGACAGAATTGCGACGAAAATTTCCCAATAAGCTGATATCCAGAAACTCCACATTCCGTTGGCCCCCCAGGTCACCTGATCTTACTGCACCTGACTTTTTCTTGTGGGGTTATTGCAAACAGGAAGTCTACAAAGCAAAACCAACAAATTTTAATGAACTAAGCAATCCATTCGAGAAACAATTGCGGCTATTCCTGTCTCAACTCTCCAAGCAGTAATGAACAACTTTTTGGTAAGATGCCGCACATGCATCAATGAGCAGGGGGGGCATTTAAATTCCATTATTTTTAAAACTAATTAAGCTATATTTAATAAAATTGAATGAGATATAACATGAATAAAAGAAAAATGAATTCCATACACTGAAAAAAAAATTATTTGAGTTTCTTAATGCAGCAATATTCATCAGCCACCCTGTATATCATATTTTTTCGAACTGATGCATTTTTCCCTCTTTTGCCATCCTTAGGATATTCCGCTTTGCGTTTTGCTCAACTACAATGGGAAGCAGAGTTAGTTCCAGGAATACTTCCATGGCAGTTGGTCATGTTCTCATGGCCCCAGTGATTCAGACGCGCTTTGCACTTTAGTGAGTGTCTCCCTCGTTGTAGCTAGACTAGTTCGTTTGGCCCATGCTACCGCTCCATATGTGATCATTGGTCTCACAATAGCGAAATACATCCATCTTAGAATGCTCGGGCTAAGTCCCAAAGACTTATCCGCTAGGCTCCTACATATCATGAGAGCAAAGGTAGCCTTTTTGGATATCTCCTCTGTGTGCTTTTTCCATAAGTTTACTATCTAGGTGGAATCGTAGATATGTATTTCACTTCTTTTACTGGTGTCAGATCCATTCCCAACAGCCGGATTGGCTTCAGTTCAAGCTGTCTTTCCTTGTAAATGGTACTATTGTAGTTTTTGCCAAGTTTATGTTGAACTCAGACGTGCAGCACCATTCTTGAGTTGCTTTTCGCTCTTAGAATCATGCAAAAAATATTGACAATTACCGTCTTTTAATTTATATAGCACCGCATTATAAGAAATCATCGTCATTAATTTTGATTCTGATTGATATTTGTTTTTTCAGGAATAATCAGTAATTTTGTAAGTTTTCATTAAATTATGAACAAATTCACAGAACAAATTTTTTTTTTTGATTACAGGAACGTAAACTTTCTTTGTAGCACTGTTGGGTGGGGCGAAAGGCCATGTCATCCATATTATTCTTCGAGTCCGGTAACTCTATAGGAGACTCCAGTAGTTCCCCTTGGAGCCCTTCTTACTATCATTAGCACTCGTCCTAGACATATTGACACAAAATATCTTATATTCAAGTATATTGGTGATTTAATTGCATATCTGACCGAGAAGTGGAACCAATCTCTGCATCATTTAGTCGAAACTAAAATGGTTGTGCTTGATATTTCAAAGGCATTTGACAGAGTTTGGCATCAGGTTCTTTTGCCGAAAATGTGTTCATATGGTGTCGATGAGTCTCTTCTTCTATGGATTAGAAATTACCTTTCGGGACGTTCAATACTAGTTGTCTTCGATGACTTCAAGTCGCCAAAAATACTACAAAAGGTATAAGATTCCTTAAACAGTGTACCCCGTCTGATCTGACCTTAAATTATAAGGCATTAATCCGCCCAAAGTTGGAATATAATGCACTAGCAATACGCGCCAGCTTCGAATGCGCATCAGTTCACACTTAAGTCCAAATTCGATAGTACTGTGAAATATAGGAATTTGTTTATAAGCCGAACGACACCAGTGTGGAATGATCTACCAGGCTCTGAATTTCCCCATCACTACAACCTTCAAACATTTAAATCCAAAGTGCACAAGCTTCTCCTCCTTGCCTTTCCCCCCTTTTTCCAAACGCTCGTGTCCCGAAACAATATAAAGGCATTCATATCCCCTTTAGGGAGCAAAAAAAAAAAAAAAAACTATTCACGGCCCAAAAACTGGTGGCATACAGACAAATGGATGGACATGGCTAAATCGAAATAATTTTCGATGCTGATAACAAATGTAACATAGGTATACGAGTATATACTTTTGGGAGTATGTCGTTATTATTTCTCTATGTCACAAAGTACATATGTATTAAAATTAATATACCGTATATATAATAAGAACTCCCGTTTTGATTTTAACAGCATTTTGTGCAAAAGACAAGTTATAACCTTCTGTTAATCGTCATAACACAAATATTGTGAAAAGCTAATAAATTGAATTAAAGAAATAGAAAAATATTGTGAACAGTGAAACAATTTAATTTGTTTTGATTATAATAAAATTCTGTTCAAAAGAAAAGCTCATAAGCTTTCAATGCGAAATGTTTCTTCATAGGATCCAGAACGACACTATTGATTCTGAACACACCGGAACCACCCAATAGACTCTTGTAAGAGACGTAATACCGAAAGTGTGCTCTTATACATCCGCATTGCATGTTCGAAGACATTTTCTTTTAAATATCCAAAGATTTCCTATAAACATGCAAAAGACCTATAATCCACACTACTGGACTCGTATGAATGAAGGCTTCGTAACATATACATCCATATGTATGACCTTTACATCGGATCTCAAATAGTTGGAGTAACTGGATATTTATGTGCTCATTATAGTAAAAAAAAATGTCAATTTGAATACCTAAATACTTCACAATTGTCTCTGAGATTCCATGTGAAAGTCATTAGAACCCGTCATTTTTGTAGAATCGTCTCAAATCTAAATTACTGCATCTTATTGAGGTACGAAACAGTGTAGTTTCACATTTTGTATGGTTAATCTGGAGCTTCCATTATGAGCTGAATACCTGGAACTTATTAAAATCGTAGCAAAGTTCACTTTGAACGTCCTGTATTTTCGAGCCACTTGCACATAGAATAACGTGATCAGAAAACGCCACCGAATTACCCAAACCCCTCAGTATTTCAGAGACTTAACTCGTGTTAAGGAGGAGCGGTGCTTTAAAAAACTTTAGTAGTCGTGTATTATTTAGTAGTCTTGTTGTTTGCAATACTAATAAGTCGCCGGCATAATGGATTTCGCAGTTGCCTACGAGTTTGGTTTGGTGCTCTATCAAACAAGCTAGCCCCCTATAGACTACAGCAACAGTTCTGCGGTTGGATGGACAATTATCTTTATACCAGATTAATTCAAGTTGTGGTCGATTCTGTTATACTTGCTGTAAACGCTGTAGTGCCTCAGGGGTCTATACTTTCATTAACTCTATTTCTACTCCATATCAGGGACCTAATGTAGTCAGCAAATAACAAAATCTTTAGGTGCGCTGATGACAGCACCCTCATATCATCTTGCACTAATAGCATACTATCAAGTGCAAGTACATCACACCATCAGAGATGCAATCCCGACAGCTTATTATATGAAGATTTGCAGAAAATCTTGTAGTGGTTAGAAGCGAACTTGGTCTGCTTTAATGCGAAGAAAACCCAGTTTACCGAACTCATTTCATATACCACAGTCTCAAATGGACGATCAAATTATCCATCAAAAGGAAACAATGTATCTTCTTAAATATCAATTCCAGTGCACAACAACGTATCCAACATCGCAAAATCGGCGTCTGTTAAGTTGAGTCATCTGTTTAGAGCTCTTTCTCGTGTATAAAGCACAAGTTAGGCTGGGACTTGAATATTGTTTTCACCTTTTTAGTTCGGCCCAAAAAACACTATGCTCGACAGCATATAGAGACCAGAAGTTCGCTTAATAGAAGATCCTCCATTAACTTCCAATCTTTAACGGTAAATACTATCATGTTCTGAAGACTTCAATGGAACGATCCCTAGAAATACGATAAAATATAATGTTAGCACCAAAAATAAATAAATAAAGTACAAAATAATTAAGATATCAGGGTGAATTTTATTCCAGGTATAGTACACATGTTAACCACCGCGAACACGTTTGCAGCGATCGATTCTTTGAAGTCAATTTCCACCCCACTTAAACACATATCGGCCGGAACGTTGGCAATTTCGTGTTCGATATTGTTCTTGAGCTCCTCTAACGTTGTTGGCTTATTGGCATAAACCAATGACTTAACGTAACCCCATAAAAAGAAATCCATCGGCGTTAAATCGCTTCAATAGATTAATTGTTTGACCAGCTGTATGGCATATGGCACTATCTTGGTAGAACCACATATCACTGATGTCAAGTTCATTCAATTCTGACCAAAAATAGTCTTCCTACTTGGCACAATAACGAACTCCATTGACCGTAACATAGCGATCATTTACGAACATTTACGACGAAAAAATAAGGTCTATCACACATCCGGCATGTAATCCGAACACCACACGGTCACTTTTTGTGGATGCAATGGGATCTCTTGAAGCACTGTGGGTTTGTTGCTATCCAATAATGCATAGTTTGCTTATTGACAAAGCCATTAAGCCAAAATATAGCTTCATCGCCGAAGATTATTTTTCGATGAAATTCAGGATTTTCTTCAAACTTTTGCAGAACCCAATCGGAGAAGTTTCGGTATTTCAAACGAACAAGAGGCTTCAGTTCTTAAATTATTTTGATCTTGTAAGGGTGTAGGCCAAGATCTTTACGCAAAATTCGCCACAACGTGGACTGACTCCCAATTCCTGTGAACGGCATGGAATCGACTTATTTGTCTCATTTTGAACTGAAGCATTTGCGACTGCTATATTTTCGGTACTTCGACCGGTGCGTTATCTCACTGGCACAGGACCATTCAATAGTGAATATGTTGACTCGAATTTATCCACTATAGCACGCACAGCCTGTCTGGTGGGACGATTATTACGACCGAAAATTGGAGTAAGCGCTATTAAAGTTACGACCACCGACTCAGAATTTCGGTAGTAAGCTTTAATAATTTCCAAAAGCTACTCGTTTGAGATCTTCACCATGATAAAAACGTAAACCTTGACTGACGTTTTGACATTGACAGATTATTAAAGGAATTTTATCACTGCGTTTGTATTAAGATACGTATTTCATGTTTTAGTTTTGTTTGTTTTCTGGTTGTCGAGCAACACAAATGAAACAATAAAAGGGAAAAACAAAATGTAGATTTTTGAGGATACGTACATCTGTTGGCATGAGGGTTGGCGGTATGTGTGTGGGATTATTTTAATTTTGACCCGATGATGGGGAAGTGTTTTCTACTAATCTCTGCCTGGGAGAGATGTGACTGAGAAGGGATTTTCAGTTTCAGAATTACTCGTAAGCTTAGAAATTTGCTTAATTTTAGGAAATATGTTGCTGGAATCAGACTTCAATTGACACTCCATTGACCGTAATCTCAAACTGCTGGCAACTCTAAATTAAAAAAGCTTTTCTAGGTTTGTAGTGTTTGTATTTCACAGTTTAGATAACATTCCAAGCTACTGTTTGACTAAATTTATGGAACTGACCACCCTCTAGAGCCATACTACCAGTATATTACTAGGAATACTGGCAGAGGAAGGGCGATTTCTATATTTTCTGATTGAACCAATCGGTCTGCCTAAAAATTAATTTAGGGACTTCTTACTGCGTTACCGAACCAAACGTAGGGTCGTCGGCCAAACTTACCGGCATTACTATTACCTGAATTTTTATTTTATTTTATATAGGCCCAGGTCCACACCAGACTATAGCGCCATCTAAAGTAAGTAACTATTATATTGTATGATAGTAGCTGAGCAATAAAAGTGTATTACTGTGGACCTGAATTTGCAATGGTGCAACCGTAGTGCAAAGGTCATGATAAATTCGGTGTAACTGGTCTGTACAATTTCAATTTTATGCGATCTGGATTTCCTCAATAAACCGCGTTAGGAAGCTGACTATTTCTAACTATGTAGTATTAGAATTTCGATGTATTTCAGGATTTTGATTTCAAATTGACCGCGGAACCTTACGCAGAGTACGCCGATTAAAGATTCGAGTCTAACTCTATTCCATCGTAGTGAAACACACTTTTGTTTTTCCAAAACAAAAAAATAGCCGTACCGCTACTTCATATTGGGGGTGGCCATGGTGTAGTGGTAACATCATCGCTTGTCACGCTGCAGGTTCACGGTTCGAATCCTGATGTCATGAATCATCTATTTATTTAGCATAAAATAAATAAAAAAGTCGATCAATTCCGAAAGCTTAGTCAGCTCTACTGCGAAGGCATAACACTGGCAGTAGGGTGATCATATGGCTTAAATGCAACTTGATCGTGATGATGACATCAGCAGGATGGAAAAAAATACTGTGAATCATGAGCAACGATAAAAAAAGCAAAAACAAACAAGCTCCCCAGTTATCTGGACGCCACCCTTGGAGTTTACTGAAACTTAATACCACCTAAGTTTCAAACCCACTACACCAATCTTTCTTTCTCTCTCTCTCTCTCTCTCTCTCTCAATTTCTACAAAAAGCCCGTGCACGGAAATAATTTAATGGTATTCATATCCCATTTGGCGCGTGCAAATTATAAAAAAAAAAAAAAAAATATCGCCTCGCGCTATCTGTCATTATCATGTCATAGTTTTAATCTGTTAGTGGCATCAGTCATTTAAGTCTGTATCGCTCAGAAGTGCTCCGGGAATGATAGACCACAAAAAGCAGAAAGTCACCGCACTTACTACTAAGAAAATAGAATTGCACAAATTGAACTACATATTTGGGAAATTTTTGGATTTTGTTTATTTCGAATTTTACTCCAAAAACCAGAACATTTTTGTTTGTCTTCTTTTCCAAAATTAGTAAATTTCAATTCTGGTCCAAAATTAAATTAAATTAAATTTTCTGCATTAATTAGTTAGAAGGCTGCGACGGATTGATAGACAGGTGGACAGATAGAAACCTGCCTCTCACTACTATGGTTCTTTTGTTACTTTTTGTTACCTTGTAAATATGTACTTGCAACCCAGAAAACATCTGTCGATTGCAAATATATATGCAAACCATTCAAACAAAGTTTTTGCATCTATATTCCCAAATTATACAGTGCTCTCTGTTTGATTTTGAAAATTTTTACGTATGACTTTAGACAGAATCCAAATTTTATTGAGACTCTTTCAGTGCTTCTTGAGTTAAGCGCGTATTCAAGCAAATTTTATTAAATGGATTTTATCTTCACTCCATCCGATTTTGGTGATTTTCAGAAGAGACTACCCACTAGGTCAGACCAAAAAATCAAATTTTATCAAAATCTTCTAGCTTTGAGGTAGTTTTTGAGTAAAGTGGCAAAAAAAAAAAACTACTTGAAGGTAACACAACAATGAATGTTTATCATTTTCAAACAGAATGTACCTAAGGTTAAACCAACAAAAATTCTATAAAATTCATAAAGTGATTCTTGGGCTGGACATGGGACAAGTATGATACTTATATGATAATCATAATTTTTTAAGTCTTTTGATATTCAACCCAATGTACTCGTATCTTATGCTAAAAATTTAATTTCCTTGAAATTCGTTTAGGAGTGTGAACAGAACACAATGGATAGACAGGCAGACAGACGTGGATTAAAAAGCTTTTGTTTTAGAATTAAATGGGAAGATCCAGTCTGTATTTCGAAGTCGGAGACCAAAAAACTGTCAGCTTTGAGAAATGATTGGAGTTCTGATCATGTTGTGTAACTTTTCAGTCCTACCGAAAGTCTTTGAAAGAGGGTAGCATAATTTAAGTTTGAGTAGCATTGCTTGGTAATACTCCTCATCAAAGTAGTGGTTTCTTATAACTTAATTGCTAGACAAAAAACGCTTAAAACTAGCTTAACTAACTTAACTATTCTTATTCTAACTTACTGGCCCTATGCGGGCGCTCTAAGCTAAGTGGTTTCATTGTGGTTGATGGGAGATACACAGCACATCAGAGGCGGCGTTTCTGATGGCTCGCTGGCCATGGTTACTGGTTTTTTGGGACTCTTTATAGTTTAAGCTTCAAAAGCCCCAGAGCTGAAAATTCACCGATTTAAAACTGTAAAAGCTGATTAAAATCATTTATTGCATACTCGTATGTATGATACATTCATGAGAATGAACCTCAGTAAAACCGTTGAAACATTTAAGTCACAGTGATTTACAAATCCATACATGTTTCTGGTTGCATACGCGATATTATGTGAATTTGAAGAATTGCGTATTGAGGGAAAAATTGCAATCGTCTATAAGAGAATTCGCTTACCACATATGCATGGCAGGGATTTTGTAAGCATATACGTTTCCGTCAAAGCCCGTAATATCATCACAACTGAATTTGCCTACGCAAGTTTACCCAAATGACGATGCAAAATTTCTCTCGACCTTTTTCAAAAATTTAGCACACCACTTAGTCTATGCCAACTTACAAATGAAGATACTGCAGGCTTTAACGACAACATCATAGTGATTTGATATAATTTTATTTTTTTCCCTGGCCAAAGGTCGATAATGCGTCGTCAATCAATCAGCAATAACATTGGTGTTAATTATGTACATATTTGTTAAGACTTTTTGTCAATCTTACGAAACTTCAAGAACCTGACAGTTTTTTTTTATCCATCTTACTACTGCAAACCGAAACTAGAAATCAGACAATATGTAAAGGGTGTCTCAACGAGAATGACAAATTTAAGTTTCAAATAAAACACAATTTAATACCCTTGTACTATTTCAGGACACGGGCGTTTTGGGGAAAAGGAAAAGAGACAGAGAGAAAGAGTTTCAAACTCAGGTGGTATTAAGTTTCAGTAAACTCCAAAGGTGGCGTCCAAATAACTGGGGAGCATTTTTGTTTTGCTGTTTTGTTTCTCGTTACTTATGAATCACAGTATTTTTTCCGTCCTTTTGATATCATCATGATCGAGTTGCATTTTCAACCATATGACCACCCTACAGCCAGTGTTATGCCTTCGCAGTTGAGTTGAGCGATGAGTTGACATAAGCTTTCGCAATTGATTGATTTTTTTATTTATTTCAGGCGATATACATAAATAGATGATTCTTGACATTAGGCTTTGAACCGTGAATCTGCAGCGTGAGAAGCGATGATGTTACAACTACACCTTGCAGCAATTTTGCTTATTTACGTAGCAATCAACATGAAAATGGCCTCATCGCTTTTGTTGGAAAACTCACCGTTCCCTTGTTGTTCAATGACCCATTTACAAAGTGTATGGTCTGTAGGGTTGAGTTGTTGAGTTTTGTTGGATTTTGTAAACATGAAGACGCAAATCTTTCGTAAGAATACACTGCAAAGTGCTTCATGAAATGTTCAAATTTTTGACCACGATACCGAATTCTCGGCTACATTCTAGCTAACAGCCGTGATATTTTCTGCTAAACGAACTGGAGGAACACGTGCCGATGGTCCGACATCAGTAATCGATCCAGTCTCCTCGGATTTTTCTATTATTCTTTTCACAGTTGATACACTTGAAATGACAGTCAAACTTTCACCATTTTTGAAGCAAAATTTGTTTTTTTTTTTGTCTTTTCTGGGATTCGAATCGTGTTGCATATAGTTTTTTAGCTTAGAGGTTAGAAGGAAGGCGGTGATAGACGGACGGACGTGCCAGCCTTGGGTTTTGAAGTTTTTTGTTTAGCTGACTTATCTTTCATTTGACTTATCGCATGTTGGGAAAGAATAATATTATTTTTTTCTTGGCTTACATTATACCCAGAAAAGTAGCTGATATAGGGTTTTATTACGATTATTATATAATATTAGTTCAACATTTATTTATGTAATAGAAATTTTTGGTAATTCAAAAAGTAACACTATTCCAATATACATATAAGTGAATTGGATACAGTCGCAAAATTACTGCCGTAATCGAAATCAGACTCTGGTCATCTTAGAGACATTACTACGTTGTAGCCGTCAATATGTGTCTCTATCCTGAGATAAGGTTTTCAAGAAGGACAAATACCTTCAAACAAACAACAATTTGTGCTTCGCAATAAAATCATGGATCGATTTGGTACATACATACGAAAATATTTTCCTTTACTTAAATCATCTTTCGCAAACAACACTAACAAGAACAACCCAAAAATCTCTCGACTGCTAGATGTCATTACGATAATAAAACCATCCTTCATAAACTCCCCCATATAAACAGCAAATTCAGAGGAAAATTGACTGCAAAACGAGAACTTAATTAGCCTTTGTTGAAGTGAAATAGATACATACTCGTAATTCTGTTTGGGAATAAAACGTTTATGTGTGTGACAAGAGGAGAGTGTACGAAATTGAATGAAACAAATAGTACAAACCTGATTTGATTTTGATCTACAATGTGTCCACATGTTTATACAGTATGTGCATAATTCATAAGCATTATTTAACAATTGAGGCGGTCATTGTTAATTGGGGATATGTTACAGTTTAGTGTTATGAAAAAAACATACAAAAAACTACCTAAACTATTTCTTTTTACATGCTTGTGTGTTTATACTGAACTTTCGCATTCTGTAGTGTAATGTTGTTTATCATTTTAAAGGAGAAAAATGTAAGGGACCATTACATGAAAAGAACATACCGTAGAGTTTAAAACCTATGCCGCGAGAGACGGAAGCCATACAACGCAAAATGGAATTACTCTTAAGTTAAACCTTTCAGAATGGAATATGAGAAAATGTCTGAAACATACAAATTTGACATGGGCTAATTTGATATAGAGCAAATGTAACGAGCTCTTGCCTGAAAAGACATACAGTCGAGTTTAAAACCACTGACTGTCGCGACAGAAGAGAGCCTCGCACCTCAAAATGGACGTACTAAAGGTTGACCAGATAGCAATGATAGTTTTTACAATTGTTATGTTTCAGCAGCTTCCAAAGTTACCAATAACATCCAACTGTCAACATATTCAGCTTCCCAAACGTGTGGAAATTACGATTATTAGAAGATATTATCGAAATTCCGGCTCAGTATTTTGTCGACAGCAAAGGGCTATAGACTTATTAGCCTAACGTCCTTCTTACTAAAATCAATGGAGAGAATCTGTGATAACTACATCAGAACACAGATTACAAATCCCGCGGCTGTGTCCTAATCAACACGCATACCTCAAAGGAAAATCAGTTGAGATGGCACTACACCAGGTTGTATCCACAATAGAAGATGCTTTTGAAACCAAGGAATCAGTCGCAGTCATTTTTCCAGATATCGAAGGGGCATTTAACAATGTGAAAATACAAAAAATTGTGGAGGCGCTCTCGATATACTGTAATAACCAAATAATAAACAATTGGCTAGAACACATGCTTACAAACCGCATTATCACAGCTTCACTGGGAGACGACACAAGAAGGGGAACAGTCCGTACGGGAACACCACAGGGGGGGATAATATCTCATTTTCTGTGGGTGCTTACAATGGACAACCTTTTAAAAGCACTGGATGGAACCTGTGCGAAATGTGTAGCGTACGCAGATGACCTAGCCGTTCTGATAAGAGGTAAGCACCTGAACATCATAGGAGAGCTTATGCAAAACACCCTTCGAATCATAAAAGAATGGGCGGAGGAGAGTGGATTAGAAATAAATCCAAATAAAACGGAAATGGTTCTGTTTACAAGGAAAACCAAAACTAGTGACTTTCACATTCCACAACTCGGAGGAGTATCACTACAACTCCGCGACAGCATCAAGTATCTGGGCATTATACTGGACAGGAAACTGACCTGTAGAAAGAACCTAGAAGAAAGAGTCACCAAAGCCAAGAGAGCATACTGGATATGCAGGAGGGCCATCGGGAAGTCATGGGGCTTGAAACCGAAACAGGTCCACAGGATATACGAATGCGTAATAAAGCCTATCATTTTCTACTGCATAGTTGTATGGTGGCCAGTGATGAGCAAAAAGTATGCAAGAGACTTGCTAACTAAGGTGCAACGTATGGACTACCTGGGTATTACAGGAGCACAATCCTCAACACCAACCGCGGCCATGTAAACGATCCTAAACATTCTACCAGTGCACTTCGAAGCGAAGAAGATTTCAGGTATTTCAGCCTCACGGCTTAGAAATATCGGCCATTTCATCGGTGGTGCAAATACGGGACATCGAAAAATCACCGAAATGATAAGAGTAATGACACCACTCATCGATTGCCCCAGTGATGTTGTTGGAAAATCGTATACGTTCTCCAACAACTTCGAAACAATTTCCCCCGCAAGAGAATATTGGACGTATGAAAGAACGACAAGAGACTCAAATGGGATATCGGTATATACAGACGGCTCTAACATATCAGGAAAATCAGGGGCTGGCTTCTTTAGTGCTAACTCACCGATTGAACTTGCTATTCACCTAGAACCATTTGTATCGGTGTTCCAAGCAGAAGTCTATGCAATTATGAAGGCAACTGAAATACTCGCAGAAAACACTACGAAGGGAGGCAAATCGACATCTGCTCGGACAGCAAAGCAGCAATTAGCGCGATTACAAACCCCATGTCGAAATCACGACTAGTAAGGGAGTGCAAAACTAAATTGAACTTACTTGCCAGACGCAATAGAGTCCGTCTCACATGGGTACCGGGGCACGAAGGTGTACCGATTAACGAAAAGGCAGACGAACTAACAAGGAAAGGAGCAGGCAACACAGAACTGAACCCGGATAATACAATAGGAGTCCCTCTGACAACTATTAAAACAATAATCAATGGAAAGATACTATAAGAGTTCAATAACTATTGGACGAATCTAGACACGTGCAAAGTGGCTAGATCTGTAATAACAAAACCGAGTAACAACACAGCAAACAGAGCTCTTAATTCAAGTAGAACACAATTGAGATTGATGATGAGACTTTTAACAGGGCACATCAATCTCAACAAACATTCGTTCAGACTCGGGATAGCTGATACAACAATCTGCGCCAACTGTGAAGAGGAAGAGGAAGATATAGAACACTTCCTCTACCACTGCCCTGCTACAGCGAGGCTAAGACTGAAAATTCTGGGATCTCCAAGGATTCCGGATATTACACACCTTAGTAAGAAAGAAATCGGGGATATACTGGAGTTCGCCAGACGAACACTACGATTCCCCGATCACTATACGATATAATTTCCCGTTGATACTACCCATGATCCCAAGACCTAAATCCTCTCAACACATAATTCCCAAAGCACAGCACTATTCCCTACAGTTACATAGATGAGGGGAACACAACGGGCCCAATGGAGGCCTAAGTGAAGAGCATAAGCTCACCCTCTTAAACCAACCAACCAACCAACCAAATACGCAACGTGAATTTCGTCGTGAGGTCGGTCGTAATCATGGCTTCACTGCGCAGGCAAATCGTCGGACCGTGGAAAAGTTTCAGCGTGAGTACACTCTTTTGGACCATAAGCCACCAATCAAATAGAGATCGGTGCGAAGTGAAGAAAACATAGCCGCCGGAGCGGCCAGAATCAAAGAAGACCCGCTGAATTGGGCATCACCAGAGTTCAAATTTAATATTTGAGTTATGGAGAACATACTACGTTTTCGTAAAATTATGTATAACGGTACTTCATTTATTGACTGGTTCTTAAGAATCTACTATTTATCGGCTATGGTCCTATCGATTTTGTTCGAAATTAATAACTAAATAATATTTGATGTATGAAAGGTCATACCTGTTTTTGAAAAATTGTAAATAAATTTTTTTTAAGTTTAACGGATTTTGAAGAAACAAATAAAGGCTGAGTTTTTGTAGATAAACAACATAAAGGTGCAAGTAGGTGCGATCCAGTCATACACTTTATTCTGTATGTACCCATGGTTTAGTAGGAATTCACGAAAACATTCAATTGCATTCGCAAGCTATATTTCTCACTTCTTTCGAAACGTGAGTTTACATTAACAGTAAGCATTTAAAAAATGTTCAATATGGCCATAGTAATTTGCAAAGTAGCATCAACTGTATTTTTTTTAGATTTCTTTATTTAGCATTTCGAACAAGTTCCGTATCATTTTCAAAAGCTTCAATTTTGTTATTGCAAATGTCTAGGTTTGATCAAATTTTGAAATAATTTGAGTGGACTGGATTGAAAATATTACAGAGACTACAATAAAGGTCACTTAGAAACTATGGGTTCCTTTCGTTCACTTTTCTTTCTCATTTAAATTATAAGCCGGTCAAACTTTAAAACCCTTCTTGCATTATATGGCACTGTCTTTGAAAACGGTTTCTAATGGTTTTTGTTCAAAATCGGTTTGCTACAGATTTTCCAACGATTTTTTATGCATTTCTTCAAGAGGTGCACAAACTTAGTCCAAGAGGTGGCATACACACTTCTATATTTTGTTAGCCAAGGCTACAAACTTTACACGAAAACTTGTGTGCGACAATATCCAACACAGTAGCCTACTTCGTGGTATAGATTTCGGTTTGTTGACCGATTTTAATTCAAATAAAATTGAAAATAATCTGATTAGCTATGTAAATAATTTAATTCTTACTAATCTAATCGTGGAATTATCTTATCTACTTTAAAACTTATAAACATAATTTACCACACGTAAAACTTTATGAAATAATTTTTTTTCTAAAACCTTTATATAATTTTAAGCATCGGCAGAATACACTACTGGGTGGCACGCATCCGAAATGTCCAATTTTGCATGACTATGGCGCATAAATCAGGCTGAATTTGACCGATGGCATGGGTTATGTTGGCTTTGAGGGCGCCGTGGTTTGTGGCTTATTCGCATAGACCTGCGACTTCAGAAAACCCCACAAGAAAAAGCGTGCAGAATTTCCAATGTGGCGTGAGCTGTGTGGCACGTAGCGCAATCATGTTGAAACCACATGTCGTTGGTGTCCATATGATCTAATTCAGGCCAAAAGAACTTGGTACTCATCGACCTATAGCACTCGCCGTCGACGGTCATGGCCTGGCCAACGTCGTTCTCAAAGAAATATGGACCGATGACGCCGCCAGCCCAAAATCCACACCAAACGGTGACTTTTTCTGAATGTATTGGACGCTCTTGGATCTCATGTGGATTGGTATCGTCCTAAATTCGACAATTTTGTTTGTTGACGTACCCATTCATCCATTCATCAGCGATGGCTGAAGATGATTTTTCGATGAAAATTAGGATCAGTTTCCAACTGCTCCAGAGCCCATTCAGCGAACACACGTCGTTGTCTATGGTCGTTTACCTTCAGCTCCTGGGTCAGTTGAATTTTGTACGGGTGCAGGCCCAGGTCACGAAGCAAAATTCGCCAAGTTGTGATCTGCGAAAGGCCGAGTTCTTCTGAGCGACGCGAAATCGACTGCCTCGGATTCTCCTGCACACTCTCACGGACAGTGGCGATGATTTCGGCAGATCTTGCGTTTCGTCGACGTACGGGTGTTGGTTGATCGTTTCTGAACCAGTGGACTCAAATTTATCCACCACACTGCGAACAGTCCTCCCGGAAGGACGATTATGGCGACCGTAAAATGGGCGAAGAGCGCGGAACTTTGCCCGAACAGAACACCCATTTTGATAAAATAATTTTATTATTTGCACGTGTTGTTAAACGCTATGTACGTCCATGGTGATTTGGCAAAATAGACTGAATAAATGACAGCCAATTTGGCAGACTTCAACAATATGGTCGCTATCAACTGTCAAATATATCGCCGCTATCAATTGTCAAAGTTCGGAAGTCCCTATTGGAAGACCCTGTATAAATAATAATAATAATAGTTATATGTATTTAAGTATATATACACAGATATAAGTACATATTCATATATTTGTAAATTACATTAAATTAGTAGACATTAGGTATATAAATTATTATAATAGATAATTGTTTCTAGCAGATACAAAGAAAAAAAAAATAATAATAATAATAGTAATAAATATATCAATACTAGTTGACCCGGTGAACTTCGTACCACATAAAATTAATTAGATTTTAACTCTTCATAAGCAATTATGAAGATCAATCAACCTTCCAACTCCATTTCATTGAAATCGGCAGTATTGGCCGTACTGTGTACGGTTTGAGTAGAGTTTGGTGATTATATGAAACTCGTTCGTAATTCAAATAAATTCAATTTCTTTTATTTACATGGAAAAGGAATGAGGTTAACATTCAATGCAAAGCTTTGTGATAAACTACGTTTTTTCGTATTGTTTTCCGACGCATAATCAAACAAAGACTGTTTGTATTTTTGGATTCTTCTTGTTCCAGAAACCAATGAGCGTAATGGCTTTGGTGGCGGGACCAATTGTGGCAATTTCACTTTCTCACCTCCGCAACACAATCCACGAGTTTCGCCGTTGAATTTCAACGCCTTACAGTGTGGACAAACTACTAACATTTCGCCAATTGTTTCTGATCTGTCCGCACTGTAATCGATTTCCAAAACGTAATAGAAGGCCGGTCGTTCCAGGTTTATAGGAGTACCGCGTCAGCACAATCGGTCATGTTCATTGTATTGTGCTCACTGGCGTTGTGCTTGATGTGTACGAACTTGTTGCATTCTAAATATATTAGCTTGTCCTTCATCTTTAGTCGTTCTCGAACGTTATTGGGACATGCTAATACGACTATTTTCACTATCCGTCGCGCGCTGGTCATCAGTGCCATTCTCATGTAGATCGCCATGCATTTGGCTGACTGCAACGACCTATGACCTATGCCAAAGAGAAGACGAGCTAGTCTTCTCTTTGGCATTGTAATGGACACTGTAAAACGACACGGAATTGTTTTCACAATCACTTGTACACGAACCAAATTTGTTTGTCGAAATTACCTTGTTATTCTTCTCTGAGAACTTTACAATATTGAAATCCTCGTTTATCAAAAATATTCGAGTCTCGCTAAATAACATTTGAATGAAATTCCCATACAAAACTCAAATTTCGATTTTCCGGCATTTCCTTTGGGTTTTTCTGAATTTTCTTTTTTCCTAAACCAGTATTGAGACGAACAAAACCAAAAAACAATCATCCAAATCGGTCAAGCCACTCTCGAGTTTTTGCGAGACTAACGCACGGCAATTGATTTATATATACAGTGCTCCACATAAGTATTCGTAATTTGTTTTCTTTCAATTAACTGATTAAATATCTTACGTATTACATTACCTACTGCGCTTTTTCTTTTCGATCCGTTATTACGACTTCACCATCCCAATTTTCCGAATAAAAAACCGAAAAAAATGTTTCGAATACCTTCAGAATTTGTTTTTTTCGTATTTGTCTCACTTGTATGATCATTTGCTTCGTAAATTCTAACCAGTTAGTGTTTTATTAATTGTGTGTGTAGTAAACGAAAGCAATGGGGCGTAAAACAAATGAAACGACGAAAATAATTTTAAACCTTCGCGAAAATGGAAAGACTCTGAAAGATATCTCGAGTACAGTTCATAGAAGTGTTTCAACTGTGCAATCCATAATAAAGAGGTGTACTGATAGAGGTGGTGTTGGAAATAATCCAAGAAAAGGTAGACCAGAAAAACTTTCAACTATCGAAAAGCGGCAAATAATTCGCAAGGTGTAACAAAATCCACAAATAAGTGCGTCTACTATAGTTGCAGACTTAGCTGAAGCTAGTGGATCTAATGTTAGTGTCGAAACTGTACGCCGAATTCTATACAAGAGTGGATACAAAAACAAAGTCGCTAGACAGAAACCATTTATCTCCAGTATAAATCGCAAAAAAACATCAAGAATTTTCCAAAATTTATTTAAATCATCCCGAAAGTTTTTGGAACACTGTTTTGTTTTCAGATGAAACCAAATTTAATGTAATGAATTCCGGCTGTAGAGTTCGACTGTGGAGAAAAAATAAATAAAGAATTGGATCCTAAAAACCTATCTGGTACATTTAAACATGGTGGTGGTTGGATGGCTGCATCTGGAGTTGGTTCTATACACTTTATAGATGGTATAATGGATCAGTACCTGAACGTAGACATCCTGAAAGAGAACTTAAGAAACAGTGTTGAAAGCTTCAGCTTCCTGATCGTTATGTGTTTCAACGAGACAATGATCCGAAGTACACTGCTTTTAATACTCGGTTGTGGCTATTATACAATGTGCCAAACCAGTTCAAAACTCCTCCTCAGTCACCAGATCCCATGGAACACCTTTGGGCAGATTTGGAGAGGCAAATTAAAAAAAGAGGTCTTAGAACCAAAAATGACTTAAAAAATGCACTTTAAGAAGAATGGGATCGAATTTCACCGAACAGAACAAAAAAACTTGTGCTATGAATGACTAATAAGCTTAAGGAAGTGATAAAACAGCGAGGATATCCAACAAGATACTAATGGACTACTGATGACGTACTTCGTCAAGAAGAAATTACAATTTCCGAATACTTTTGTGGAATAGAATATGTAGGTTTTTTTTTTTTAAAGTCATGTAATTTTTGTACTGATTAGAGTTTAGTTGAGTTTTTTCTATTAATATATGAAGAAAGAATTAATAATAATTAATTAATAAAGAAAGTTGAAATAGGTGGTCAATAATTTGAGTTATTTGGATTAGCAGGTGAGTATGGGCAAATTACGAATACTTTTGTGGAGCACTGTATATATACGAGTATATGTAGATAGATAATAATAAATATGCAAACATTATGAACTTCAAAAAAGATAACCCGTGTATTGGAAAAAAATCGCCATTGGAGGTTTTTTTCTGCTCCGAAATCATTTCAATCAATATTTATAATTGATCTTTAAAATGTTGGTTCTCAAAATATTGACGATTTTCGCGTCTACTATTTTTGACCTCAGTGACTATGTGACGATTCTTGTCTGTAAGCAGTGCAATCCAAGTATAATTTTTTTTTTTTTCAGTCTAAATTCCTTCCTTACATTCAAATTCGAACGTCGCTGTACACAAAATACTCATGTAAGGTAACAGAAAAACAATTTAAACAATTTAATTGCATAGAAATACTTTCGTATGATGTTAAGTCGATGGCTCGTAATATTTACTACCTACGCGTGCACAAAAAGAACAAGGGGGTTTCACAGAGTTGTCAAATTATTGGATTACAAGTCAAAGCAACATTTACTCGTACATCCTTCCCTAACGAGGTGGCTACCTCTCGAACTAGTTGTTTTCAGGTTACTTGAGTTAGGTGATCATTTAAAGCTTATATTTGCTTTTGCAAACAATCTTTAATCATTTAAAAAAAACCCCATGAATGAGCTATACCTTACATTTCTAAAACATGTCAATAATAAATAAGTATATACTCGTATTTCTACAGAGAAAAGAAGCCCGAAGTCCATATTTTATACGATGAAATTAAGTATTTAGTATTTTTGATACTAGACAATTTCCTTAAATCAGAGTTCATTAATTTAAATAAGGCTCGAAAAAAATCTATCCCGAATTTGATGTTAAAAATCTACTTGATTCGGTAAATAATGTACATTCAAATTGAAATAAAAACTTTTATATAAAGGGTGTCCCAAAATTCACGCAAGATTTGAATTTGTGCCATTTGTGCGGTAAAATGTTGTCAACTATGAAGAGATTAATTCAAAACTCAGTGATACTGGATCAATTAGTGATCTTAGACACTCTGGCCGTCCTTCAACAAGTCGTTCAGGAATATCAATTCAACATTGTGGTTAAGAATTGGACACTTCGAGAAGCTCTCTACTGAAGACAACTAACCACCCACAGCAAAGAGGGCTCGTTGAATGGATTATGGAACAACAACAAGTGGATGCTGATTTTTCAAACAAAATCATCTTCAGCTATGAGGCTCATTTTCATCTTGATGGCTTTATTAATCGTCAAAATTGACGAATTTGGGGTTTAGAAAATCCACGAGTACTCGCAATTGTTGGGAAACAAATGCATCCACAAACTGTCACAGGCAATAACCAGTTTTTTGTGCCTAAATTGCAAGATATGGATGTGGACGACATGTGGTATCAGCAAGATGGTGCCACATGCCATACAGCCCGAAAAAGAATTCAATTACTGCATGAGTCATTTCCTGGTCATGTAATTTTCCGTTTTGGTGATCAGAATTGGCCGCCCAGATCATGCTATTTAATGCCGTTGGACTTTTTTCTTTGGTTTTTTTTGAAGTCTAAGGTTTATGCCAACAAGCCCACGACCACCCACTCTTTGAAGGAGCAAATTGAGCGCTGTATCAATGAAATCTGCCACATTTATGCTACAAAATTTAGACAAAAGAGTGCGTATGTGCCAGCAAAGCCGTGAAGGCCATTTACCCATTTGCTATTCCATACATAACCCTATACTGTATACTTTATGAATCAATAAAATATTTATAATTTTTAATTAAAAACCTGTGTTTTCTATCAAAATTACTTCTTGTGTGAATTTTGGAACACCCTTTATAAAGATATGTGGAAAAACCTTTGTTTTAAAATATATTAATTTACTTTTTTTTTTTTCGGGGCGAGTACACCCTACTGGAGCACTCAGACTCAAAAACAGTCCATTGTACAACCAGGCAGAGAATCCCATTTTAATGTGTTTTTTTCATCTATTGTAAAAAGACGAGTAGACGCTTCAGTGATGAAGAGCTTAGGTCTTCAGCACTCACCACATCAGCACCGAAAATCTGCCACCTGATCCGAGCAAAGGCAGGACAATCACATAGGAAGTGTTCCGCAGTGTCATCGCCCTCTCCACAAGAGTCGCAGACAGGGGTAGCGCTCAAACCTAGCACATGGAGGTGCTTGGCAAAGGCGAAGTGGCCCGTAAGAGCGCCAGTAAGTTGTCAGTCAGTCTTTTCTGCTAAGAGATAGCAAGAAAGCCGCTGATTTCTTACAGACGACGGGGACCATTCGCTTAGTCTGCCTGCATCCTGGAGAGTCATGCCACCTTCGATTGTGTTCACTGAAAACCCAGTCGTCAATGGAGGCCCTAACCGAGGACGCTGGCAAACCCAAAGTGGGTTCAGGTCCAGAGAAATTCTCTTTTGAGCCTCGTCTAGCAAGCTCGTCAGAGATCTCATTTCCTGTTATTCCTTTGTGTCCTGGGACCCAAACAAGATTCAGTGAGTTCAGCCTTCCGACCGAATTCAAGGATGTTTTGCATTCTCGAACTATTTTGGAAGTGGTTAAAGGATTGAGCAAGGCCTTAAGCGCAACCTGACTGTCACTACAGACGCAGATACTTCACCCCTTCCACCTGCTCTTACCAATATAGTCCGCAGCCATTAGGATAGCATATATTTCTGCCTCGAAGACAGATGTGTGTTTTCCCAATGAGAAGTGAAGCCTCATGTTGTTGCATTCTACGACAACACCAGCACGAGATCCCTGTTCAGTTTTAGAGCCGTCCGTGAAAATGCGACTACATTCCTTTCCTGGCTCAGACTCCTGCCAAAGCCAATCCTGAACATGGGGAAAGTTGACTTCAAATTTGCTTCGCAGCCGTAATTCAGGTGTCATTACATCAGATGGCATATCCATGAGACAGGGGTCGTAGTATAATCGTCGCGCAACGTCATCAAAACTCCAGTGCGAATCGTGCCAGAAACCACTTCTTTTTAAACGGAAGATGGCTCTGAGTGTACACCCCCTGATATAAATATCAAGGGGGGGTGGGGGAGGTTCATGTCTAGAGCAGAGCCATGCGTACTGGGAAAAGCTCCCAAGCAGCCGAGACTGACCGTTCTTTGGAGTTTGGCGAAAGCAGCAGTAACGTATTTACGTGAGAGCTTATTCCGCCAAACAACTGACGCATGTGACAGGAAGGGTCTTATTATTGCCGTGTAGATCCAAAGGACTTTCCTTGGCGACAAGCCCCATGTCTTACTGAAAACTTTTGGACAGGAGCCCATCGGAGCGAGCCGCTTCTGGAGCTCGTTCAACTTTTTCAGTTTCCCGAGGCAAGCCTTCAGCAGCAGCGCTACAATCAGCCTTCTGTCCATTAGGATAAAGATTAAGCGTATCAGGTTGGACCTCTCCGCTACTTTCTCCACCTTACCAGCTCAGATTGCCGAACGTGTCGGGAAGAGAGCTGAAGGAGTCTTCAGAATCCAGCATTCTTGCTAATCCTATATACGCGCCAGTGTTGGCGGGGGAGGGTATGATGGGTAGGGTCTCCAGGATCCTTGCTCTAGCTGCAGTCTAGGAGACCTATCTATCAGAAACGCGACTATATAAGGACAGATGGCGATCGAGGCAACGCAGTTGGGTTTTGAACCGCACGAAGAGATTGGAAAATTGATAATAGGCGAAATTGTAATTTTGTGATAAATTGAAAGTTGAGAGTGAACAAGAAAAAGTAATTAGTTTGGATTTGTGAATTAAGTAATTGAAAGGAGATAACATGATTTGAGAGGAAAGAGACCTTGTAAGAAAAGAATTTGCGAAGAATAGTATAGTGTGAACTTGAATTGTTCTATAGACTAGAAAATAAAGAAATAATCTTATAGAATAACGTTTTATCTACTCGAGCCGTAGCTCGCATATTACATTGGTGTCAGAAGTGGGATAAAACTTATTCTGTGAATAACTATTTCCGTTGTGTGAAATTGCACAATAAAAAAAAAAAAAAAAACGATTTCTGTGTTGAGTTAATTAGTTGTGCAAAATGGGTCGCAAATTGGGAAAACTAACTATAATTCATCTAAAGGCAGAACTCAGTAAGCGGAATCTCGACACAACTGGGGGAAAAGATGCCCTACTGATTCGTCTGAAAGAAGCAATAAAGCAGGAACGTAGAGTTTGACGTGGAAGAGGAACCAGCAAGTACAGTAGCCGACCCGGGTATAACAAGTCTGCTCCTGCAACTTAAGTCAGTCATATACGAACAAAGGAAAGCAATAGAAGACCAAAAAAAGTCTCTGGAACTTAAGCTCGATGACCAAAAGAAAGCAATAGACGACCAAAAGAACTCTCTAGAACTTAAGCTTGAGGAACAAAAGAATTCTCCAGAACTTAAGCTTGAAGAACAAAAGAATTCTCTAGAACTTAAGCTGGACGAACAAAAGAAAGCAATGGACAAACAAAAGAATTCTCTAGATGCTCTGGAAAGCAAACTTGATGAGCACAACAAGAACTTGGAATCTAAATTCGAAGCGATCGAAGAGAAAATCCAGAAGTTCGAGACGCAACTCGGAAAAGTCGAAACTAGATTCGATAAAAACTTTGAGAAACATGAAACTCAGTTCGCGAAGATAGAGACTCAGTTTGAAAAAGTGGATACGCAATTCGAGAGAGTAGGAAAGCAAGTCGAAAATCTTGCTAAGGAACTCAGCAGCGTGAAGAGACTTTCTGTCTGCTTTCTGCAAAGGAATATTCCACTGACTATCTGAGAAGAAAGGAGATGCAGCCTCCTATCTTCGATGGTCAAACATCATGGCGAATTTATAAGAGGCAATTCGAAGCGGCCGCAATGACCAGTAGCTGGGACAATGAAGAGAAGTCTATTGCACTCACGCTTGCATTGAGGGGTCCAGCTGCAGAGCTCTTGCAGACCATACCGGAAGATAAACAGCAGAACTACGACTCTCTGGTTCAGGCTATCGAGATGCGGTTTGGGGATGAACACATGCATCAGGTGTACAGGGTTCAGCTGCGTAGTCGAGTCCAGAAAAGGGGGGAAACGCTCTAACAGTTGCAAGCGGATATAGAGCGACTAGCCCATCTTTCATACCCTAAAGCCGGTGAGGAGCTTATCAACGAAATGGCGGTGGAAGCTTTTATTCAGGCCATAGAGGACAGACAACTGCAAATGGCTGTAAGGATGGCTGAAAAGCGAACACTCCCCGGGGCATTGGCATTCGCTTTGTCAATGAAGGCTGCGGACCAAGCATACCAGGGAATACACCGTGTCAGGGAAATGTCCGTCGTGGAGTGCTCATGCCAGAGAACATGGATGAAGACAGAGCTCGCGGAAGCCAAATTCGTTGCTGGAATTGCAACCAAACCAGACACCTACAACGGCAGTGCAGAAGTGCACCTAGACGAGGAAATTGTCCACATTGCGGAAGTAGGAGAAGCAGAGAGGAAGCATCTGGCTGTGATAACATCCATCCTGTCGGTCAGACTTCCCAAAAACCAGCAGTCGGGAAATGCGTAACGACCAACTTCGCGTGGCAGAAGTTGGTTACTGGAATCGAGGCCCCCAGGACTACCATTCAAGTTTCGCGAACTAAACAGGGTAACAAGAGCCTGACAGTGGAGGCACTAATCAACGAGAATAAGTGCGTAGCCACCATCGACACAGATGCCACCGCCTCCATTGTAAGATGAGATATCGTCAAAAGCTCATGGCTGCACAACACCAACAGCTACTGCCTGAAGACTGCAACAGGGGAAATGGCGAAGGTGTTTCGAGAAGTTCGTCTTACGATTACTCTGGCGGGACTGACGTTCTCCCATGCGTTTCTGGTGGCAGATATATGCGACGAATGCATCATCGGAATAGACTTCATGAAGCAAATGAAGTAATCTTGGACATCGGGATGCAAGTACTGAGGTATCGAAATGTGGAGATTCCGATGGTGCACGGAAACGAGAATGCCGTAACTCTCAGGACAGTCATCAGCAAAGACGAATTTGGAGGGTGATCTTGGGAGCCACCGATTCTACATAGTAGAACCAGACCCAGAGAAGCATTCTCAAGACTGCATCGTGAGAAAGACGTTAGTCGAACCAAAGAACACCATGGTTCCAGTGAGAGTTTTGAACGCGAGACCACACACTGTCAAACTAAGGCGAGGGGAGGTAACTGGAAAACGCACGCCGATTACCGCCATCGCAACGATATCTGAACGTGATTCTCCAAAACCTCTCCCATCACCTTGGACAGCGGAAACGAGAGAGACGATTCTTCAGTCCAGTGAACTGAATCAGGAGCAGCGAACTATAGCAGAGAATCTTATCAATGAGTACGCTGATGTATTTGCCTCACAGGACGGAGAATACGGCCGAACACACCTGGTACAACATCGAATAGACACGGGTGATACTAGATCAATTCGTCAGCCTGCTAGGCGCCTTCCATTGGCAAAGCAGACAGAAGTTCAAGAGATTATGTCGGCAATGGAGAAAGAAGGTCTGATTGATAGTTCTAAAAGTCCGTGGGCATCACCGGTTGTACTGGTTAAGAAGAAAAATGGCAGCACGCGATTCTGCGTGGACTATCGGCAGCTCAATTACGTCACCAAGAAAGACAGCTATCCTCTGCCACGGATTGACGACACGCTGGACACACTATCAGGAGCACAATGGTTTTCCACTCTCGAACTGAAGAGTGGCTACTGGCAGGTACAGATCCATCCAGAAGACCGGGAGAAGACCGCCTTCACCGCAGGAAATGGTCTATGGCAATTTCCGGCGACTTTCCAGCGATTGATGGAATGTGTCCTGCAAGGGTTAACATGGAAAACCTGTTTGGTATACTTGGATGATGTCATTGTCGTAGGAAAAACGTTTGCGCAACACCGAGACAATCGAAGGGATGTGTTTCAAAGGCTTCGAAGTGCCCACCTGAAGCTCAACCCCAAGAAGTGCGCCCTGTTTAGAGCGGAAGTTAAGTACTTGGGGCACATAATTTCAGCGAAAGGAGTGAGAACCGAGCCAGAGAAGGTCGAAGCGGTGAAAACTGGCCAGTCCCCAACGGATCGTGAAGGATTTTGCCGGGATCGCAAAGAGCCTGCACCAGTTGACGGAAAAGGGAAAACAATTCAAATGGTCAATTGAGTGCGAGAAGAGCTTCAAGGCACTTAAACAACGGCTATGCGATGCCACTCCCGGGGAAACGTTCGTTGTGGATGCAGATGCTAGTAATGTCGGGGTAGGAGCCGTACTCTCCCAGGTGCATGATGGCCAAGAGAAGGTGGTTGCGTACTTCAGCAAGGTGCTCTCTAAGCCAGAAAGGAACTACTGCGTGACAAGGCGGGAACTTCTAGCTTTGATCTTGGCTACGAAGCATTTTCACAAATACCTCTATAGGAGGAAGTTCGTTCTTCGCACAGACTATGCAGCCTTAAAATGGAACGGATTGTAAACATTGTGCGCGTCAAGAAGAACGGGATCTGGTTTCCATCCAAAGACTGAGAGCCGAATCTATCGCCGGCTGGAGCGTAGATGAGATCCGGAACGCTCAGAAGGAAGACCCGGATATCGAGCCGATTCTGGCCTGGAAGGAGAACATGGAGAAACCGGATCATCAGAACATCTCTCACAGAAGCCCGACTTTAAAGGCATATTTTGCGCAGTGGGACTCCCTCCATGTCCAAGAAGGTGTTCTGAGAAGAAAATGGGAATCCTCCGACGGAAAGTCGTTTGTAATGCAGCTTGTCGTACCGCGGACGAGGGTCAAGGAGGTGTTACAGGAAATGCATGGCGGGGCAAGGATCTCGATGTCTGAAAAGGGATTGCAGCATCAAACTGGGACTCATTGTCAGACAGAGCCCATTGAAGTTCGGGAAAATTAAAATCCCCTATGATTATAACAGCATCGCGGGTGTCCACAACATTAAAAACAGAGAATCAATTGCGTTTATGGCAAGCTGATAGGATTAGGTGGGTTGGGAAGAGCGAATGTAGCAGCAGATGTAGACGTTGCGCCCAGATATACTTATTTTGACTCAAATAAACTCAAAATTAGAAGTATGTGAGGTTTAAAAAAGTGTAGAGTCTCCTCGACCAGAAGAATCGTCTTCTTTCTCAAGACCATTGTCTCGGAAAAAGAATGGAGTCTGAGGTAAATAGTTTGTTGCTATTGTAATCACAATAAAGATTGGTTTGATACGACAAAAATGTCGTAGGGGAGCTTTTGAGAGTTAAGAAATATGGAGGAGGTTTTAGTTCGCAGACCTCTCATGTTCTGGTAATAAATGGACTAGCATTGGGGAGAGGTTACAACAGCATTAGGGATGTTTAGAGTTGAAACCAGCCGTTCACTGAATGGGTGTAGTCTTAGGCTTATTCCCGTGGTTTTTCTTTCCATATATGAATCCGTCGTAGCGTAGTGGTTAGTGTGTCGGAACACTACGCAAGAGGTTCCAAGTTCGAATCCCAGAAAACACCAAACAGTTTTTCATGATCCCACCTCTCGCGAACGTCTGACAAACATCCGAGAGTATTATTGTCACGAGAAAGCTTCTCAAAACAAATTGCCGTTCGGATACAGCACTAAACTGTAGGTCCCTTCCATTCGTGTCAAAAATATAACGCACACAACACGAGTGGTTGCGAGAAGCTAGGCCCTGACACTTAAAGAGCTGTTGCGCCAAATATTTATTTTTTATATGAATCCACTATCCACACCAGAATTCATATCCCTCTGCACGGCTGCATTTTGTTGCTTTGTTTAATTCTCTCCAAGTCGACGAAATTTGTGGATGGCGATTATATCATATCTGCAGATAATTTGCGAGGACGTCCGAGGACGTCCGACATTTGCTCCATTTTTGAAAACCGAGACAAATCGAAAACCGTCCGGGATGTCAGGACAACACCTAAATTTTGAGACTGTAACGGTCAATCCGCTACGTTTGGTGAGCCTAATTATAAACAACTTAATCATCTTGTAAACTTTCTTCTCTTCCTCAATTATACACCCAACATTTTCGTATAGTAAACTTTTCCAAATGAAATGAAAAAACAAATAGTTTTGGTACCTTGTCTGTTTCTGACTAAATTTTGATGAAATGTGGTCTGTTAGGTTGGTTTGATATATAGATGGTCCCATGAGAAAATAATCAAATCAGTATATGCGGGCAAGGTTACAAAAACTTCCAAAAACCGCCTTCATCAGACAGCAGCTCAGGAACAATTGCACGCAATTTGATCAAAGTTGGATCACAAGTTTGACTTTATGCGTATAAAGCTATATATTAAGTTCATCAAAATTATACAGCGTGAGGGCTAGATATAATAAGTGATAATTCACAAAGCGAAACCACTGTGCCATTAATTTTCAGATGTTTATAAGCTATCCAAGAGGGTACATTAGTTTTATATACTTTAGCCCATAGGGAAGATGTTCCCAACCTATGCGCCGCGGCACCTTTGGGGGCCCCCTTTGTCCACAGGTCTGTCGCGTCTCTTCTGATACTTACGAGTTAAAAAGTGGAAATTTTACCGAATTTTGATCATGTATAAACATTATGCATTTGTGCAGAGATTTTTCTTTGTCTCAGGAATACACTGCCAATGTCAGTCGTCGAAATCGGAGTGTGTTTATCTTTGTTTCAAATTTATTTGAGTCGAATGGGTGTGAAAGGCCATTCATTTTGATACGTAATTTGTAACATAGAGAAATAATAACGATAGACCTCCAAAAGTATATAATATTTGTCATGTCATTTTAGCCATGTCCGTCCGTCCTTGTCATCAGTTTTTGGGCTCTAAATATTAAGTTAAGAATATGAGATTTTGTGTATAATCTTTCTGGGATCCGAAACAGTACAAGTGCAAACAATCTTGAAATAAGCCAGCAAACACGCAAACTTTAAAATATTTTAAAGTTTAAGAAATTTTTTTGACCGGAATTCATGAAAACATTTTGATAGGTCATGCCCACTCTTTGGTGGTGATTAAATCTTGCTCTGAGTATTTAATCGTCTCCAAGATTTGGTCAGAAGAAAGTATGCCTGATGAATGGAACCTCAGCATCGTTTGCCCTATCCACAAGAAAGGAGACCATCTAAACTGCGCCAACTATAGAGGCATCAGTCTCCTGAACATTGCGTATAAGATCATGTCTGCTGTACTGTGTGAGCGCCTGAAACCATTCGTCAACGATCTGATAAGTCCCTATCAGTGCGGTTTTAGGCCCAGTAAGTCCACGACCGATCAAATATTCACAATACGGCAGATCCTGGGGAAAACCCAAGAAGTCCAGATCGATACTCATCATCTTTTTATCGATTTTAAGGCCGCATATGACAGCATTTATAGAGACGAGCTATACAGAGCCATGTCTAGTTTTGGCAGCCCTGCCAAACTTGTCAGATTGTGCAGAATGACGATGGAGAACGCTAGCTGTCATGTGACTTCTTCAACATCATTCTCGAGAAAATTGTGCGAAACTCACAAGCAAACACCAGGGGCATAATTTTCCAAAAGTCTGTACAACTTCTTGCATACGCTGATGACATTGACATTATTGGCAGAACACAGCGAGCTGTCACTGGTGCGTTTGCAAGTATTAGTGCAGAAGCGGCAAAAATGGGTTTAGTGGTGAATGAGGGTAAAACAAAATATATGCTGTCAATAAGAAGGGACACACAACATCGACGAATCGGACAGAGCGTTACGATAGACAGCTACAATTTTGAGGTAGTTAGGGACTTTGTCTACCTCGGCTCCGCGGTAAGCTCTGATAATGACACCTCAGCAGAAATCAAGCGAAGAATTACACTTGCCAACCGCTGTTTCTTTGGCCTATGACGGCAATTGATTAGTAGGCCTTGTCAAGAAACACTAAAGAGACTCTATATAAGACCCTTATCATCCCTGTCCTGCTCTATGGCGCAGAAGCATGGACCCTAGCAAAAGCGAATGAAGATCTTCTTGGTCGTTTCGAACGCAAAATTCTTCGAGTGATTTTTGGTCCCGTTTGTGTTGACGGGCTTTGGACGAGAAGATTTAATAGCGAACTCTACGAGCTGTACAGCGACATCGACCTGGTCAGAAAAGTGCGCATCAGTCGTCTAAGATGGCTAAGACATATAGAGCGAATGGACACCAACGCTCCGGCCCGAAGAGTCTTCGATTCCAACCGGGAGGGACAACACAGTAGAGGAAGACCTCGCCTTAGGTGGCGCGCACAAGTGGAAGGGGACCTCAACCTACTTGGAGTGCGCAACTGGAGGCAGTTAGCCAAAGATCGCGCTAACTGGAGAGGCGTATTGGTTGAGGCCCAGGTCCACCCCGGACTGTAGCGCCACCTAAAGTAAGTATTTAATCAGAAAATGTAAATTTTGGCTACAAATAGTGACAGTCACTCAACAAACAAAATTATGGAAAAAGCCTAACACTTTAGAGTCAGAAGAAGTGCAAGTTTCTAAAATCTGCAAAAATAAAAACTCGCCCATTTTTAAAAAATGTCTTTTTTTCAATATTGTTACTAGTAACTGGTAAATATATACTTCCTTTACAAAATATATAGAAGTTGACATTCTCTATATGTCATCCATACATTGTATAGGGCCGCGCCCACATTTTGTTGGAATTTTCTTTAAAAGCAAAAGTGTTTTGCACTCGCAAAGCTGTTTATGATGATTATTAAGTTTTATTGTGAATATTTCACCAGAATCAGTGAACAACAGCGACAACCACGCCCACATTATTCTTATAATATACGTACAAATGGTTTTACTGATAAAATTTCTTAATAACTCAGAAATATCCCCCGCGTAGAAAAATGTCATTGCATTTGCATTAAAAAATTCACTTTATTAGGGATGAGCTAGAAGATGAGGGATAGAATATCATCCATTCCTTTTTAGACGGTTTGTAAATTTTCTGTAAGTTTTGGCATGGGTTGAAAGATGAGGAATAGGATTGTAACTTGTACGCTTTTACTAGATTTACAATAATTACTAGAAACCATGTTGAACAAAATAAAGCTATTATAAATCGCTGGGAGCGTGTCAATAATTTGGAAATAATACTGTTGAAAAATTTTAAGGAAAAAGGTAAAAATAATAGATTATTCGAAATCAAATTAGTACACCCATACAACACTGAATTTACAATAGTGAATAGTGAATTGTGAATATTTGTCAATTTTACACTTGGTCCTTCCTGGAAATCGTCATTCTGTGGGCGACATTTCTCATCAGTTACAGTTATCGTGAACGAAAATTTCATATCTTCAAAACATCTGATCCATATGAACCTTTTCTTAATTTAAACCAATAATTCGAAATAAAAAGTTAGCGCTTTCACTTCTAGGTCATCTGTTTTTCAGTATTTCTCTGTAAGGAAATGGGTACAAGTATTAAACTACTCTCACATCATGAGTACCACATCATGACTAGGTTCATCTCAATTTTGGAAGTTAAATAAAGAAGAAATAAAACTACTTGGACAAATTATTCGACATTATAAAAGCACCTTCTTCATAGAAGGTCAGCAATTAACTAGTAATAATGAAATAACACATCGAATAGTAACACACCAACAATGCACATGAAAAGAAGAAATTGAAAGCAGGCCATTGTTCTTGAAGAAAAGCCGGGTATGAACTATTGCTGTATTAAAAAACAGATTGCGTTATTGATAGTCTCCCCCATTATTTGAGATTGGTAGTTTAGTCGTTAACTACTTGCTTGCAACAATAAACTTATTTTATTTTTTTGATTATTATTTAGTTATTTTATTTTCGCTCTAACCGACTACTATCCCTATCCCTACCTACCGCAGACTCTCCTCATCTAGGGTGGCCACTTTACATTTTATACTAGTGTTACCAGTTACATTTTCTTTTATTTTTCCCTCTCTCTTCTATCTTGCTACAGTGGTACCATTGAATTCTTCAGGGCGCTAAAGCAGAAGTCCTGTATGTGGGAACAGAAATAGACTTCTGAAACTATGCCAATTGGTATTCCTCGGTGCTTGCTAGGAAGAAGAATAAAGCATTACCCTATTATTTATGAATTATTTACATTTATTTTTCTACCGATATTTCAATGTACCGATAATTTCCTTTCGATTTGATACCGGTGACAATACTTTCCACTCGATACTTTTGAAAGCCAAGTGTCGATACTTTTCCAGCATCGCATATTGCAACTTAAGGAAAACATTTTGCAGAAAGAATCATTAAATTTTCTAGTTTAACAACTTATGTACTTGAAGCGTTTAATTACCTTTCGCTCTTATTCACCAAGTCCAAGCCTCTAGCCTGAGCTCAAACCGGCAAACCCCTAGGCGAACCAGTAGGGATGAAGTAAAGTGGGAGGGTTTTGATCCTTCTACTCCGGATCATAACCTCGTCGTAAGGAACAGAAGAAGAAGAAAAAGAAGAAGAAGAAGTAGCCTCTAGCCTATCACATATAATTCTGAATATGACATTCCGAAAATGGAAAAATATTTTTTTTTAGAAGAAAAAGTATCACGTTGTCATAACTGAGAAAGACACTTTTGCACATTTCTTAACGGAACGAGGTCTCCCCATCTAAGTCGAAACATCCTCATTTTCAAAGACCCATACCTTCCTATGTGACTTTGTTGCAAATTCGTAGAAATAGAGCCAGGTCTTGTCACTTGTTTCAATAGAAATGGTGTCCTTGGATTTTCTATTACTGAATTTCAGAAGTAAACACCTCATTTGGATGACCGGTATGTAATAGGTCCAAATACCACCCCTGGGTGGTTCATAGGGATGGTAGAGTAAAAACGAAAATTATTAAAAATTATTGCTTTGGAATCTCGTCCATTTAATTCTGCTATAATACGAGTAACAAACAGGCTCTCATTCAAATGACCATAACTTCGAAAGTATTTGAGTTAATCAATAAGTGACTATATACCATTGAGCGGATAAGAGTAGAGAAAAGAAAATACGAATACAGGAAATCAAAAGACAGTAACTACTCGTACATTCCTACGAGAAAAATTATGAAACACCCTTTGTTCTAATGACATTGGGTCACAAAGAAGAAAGAAAGCTAGAAGTGGGCCGTGAGCAAAATTGGGTTGAGAACCACTGCTTTAGTTCATATAGTAGAAAAGTAACATATACGTACGCACATAAGTATGTATATAGCATGTGCCTGAAAAACACAGAAGAATCGTAAAACATGCACCATAAACTTCCACAGTAGTTCATAGCAAACAATCGGTGCGGCCTGAAATACCTATAAATTTCAAATTTTTATTTATTTTGTTGTTTTTCGTCCTTTCTTCTTTCAGCAATTCTTGTTTGCGCTAGGATTTTATTGCATTTAAAGTATATTTTTAGAAATATGATTTTGATATACGTATGTACAAGTAAAAGTACAGGTAGTAAAATGTTGCTTTTAGAAAACTGGCATTTTTCTGGGAACAGTGATATGAATTTTTCTACAAACGCTTACGGTAGATGGAACATGATTTTTTTTATGACACATATAAAAATTTTTCTAGTGGAAAAGTTGCAGTAACAATGAAAATTATAGTGGAAATATCAAATGCGGGGGAACGTAGATAGCGGTAATCGTTAGGAATAAGAGCATTTTTATAGCGGAAGAATAGATCTTCGTCAGGTTAATAGTGTAAAGAAAGAAGGTAAGATATTCTATTGATATACTCCCATGATTTTTAACCTATTTGTTTATTTATATGAGTTTATATTGTTTGTTTTGCTTATAATAATGTAAAATTGAAAGAGTGTACACATTGATTTATTCACGCCATATCTGCTATGTTACTACGGGGTTCGAGGTTTGGAGTCAGGGTTGTCATTTATAAATTTTGAAAAGAAGTAGATTTTATTGAATACTATGAAAAATGATGTACAAAATAACTAGATTTTTTTAATTAGAATTTGGGAAAAGAATTAGTTTTCAAGTTATAGTTCCAAACATTTTTAGTATCACCTATGTACATTACTTTTTTCCCAATCTTCCTATTTTAAAAGTCAGAGTTCTTAATATTGTTCCTGATTGTTCTTTATAGTTCCCAATATTATTGCAATATGTACCGAAAAACTTTTTTTTCCAAAATTAAATCAATTTCGAACATGGCCGTCGTGGCGTAGTGGTTAGTGTGTCGGATCACTACGCAAGAGGTTCCAAGTTCGAATCCCAGAAAACACCAAAAAGTTTTTTCACGATCCCACCTCTCACGAATGTCTGACAAACATCCCAGAGTATTGTTGTCACGAAAAAGCTTCTCACAACACAAAAAGCCGTTCGGATACGGCACTAAACTGTAGGTCCCTTCCATTCGTGTGCAAAATATAAGGCACACAACACGAGTGGTTGCGAGAAGCTAGGCCCTGGCACTTAAAGAGCTGTTGCACCAAATATTTATTTATTTATTTTTTTCTAAATCAATTTCGAAATTTTAAAAGTTGTTTGAGGATGTCCTAGGTATCTAATAAACAAGCTAAAAACTGCAAGAATAAATGAGGAGCAGGCAATCAATCTCGGTATTTCTATGATAGAGAAACTCAAAAAACTGGGTCTCCCTATTTTGTCCATTTGTTTGTTCGTTTGTTTTTCTGTCCGTTTGTTTGTCTGTCTGTAATGTATTTTATTCAATCAATCCTATTATCTAATGGTTAAATGAAAAAATTACATGGTGGGTCAATAAGTCCCTCAAAAATGAAATAAAGAACACTCTTTTCGGTATAAAAACATTTTAATTTTCAACATAGTCTCCTTTTAGCTCTATACACTTCATTCAACGTTTCTCCAATTTTTTGATGCCCTCCAAATAATACGATTTCTCGAGCCCCTCAAAATAAGAGTTTGTTTCAGCGATGACCTCTTCATTCGACCCCATCACTTACCTCCGAGCCATTTCTCCATGCTTGGAAACAAGAAATAGTCGCAGGAGGCTAAATCTGGGGAATATGCTGGATGAGGGAGGAGTTCGTAGCCTAACTCATGCAATTTTGCCATTGCGACTGCGGACTTGTACGCCGGTGCGTTGACCTGGTGAAAAATAACTTTTTTCTTTGCCAAATGTTGCCGTTTTTCTTTCAAATCGGCTTGGAATCGATCCAGCAGCTCTGCGTAATATGCGCCGCTGATCGTTTTACCCTTTTCAAGGTAATCGATGTGAATAACATCGCGCGCATCCCAAAAACTGTCGCCATGACCTTGTTTGCTGACAAACCCGCCTTGGTCTTCTTCGGCTTCGATTCACCAGGAGAAGTCCATTGTTTCGACTGTTGCTTGGTTTCTTGTGTGTTAAGGTGAATCCAGGTTTCATTCACGATTACGAAACGGCGCAAAAACTTAGCCGAATTTTTCTGGAACATTGCCATTGTCAAACGAATGCGTTTGTTGTCGATTGTGAGCAAACGCGGCACCCATCTTGCGGAAAGCTTTTTCATGTCCAAATATCTATGTAAAATCGAAATCACTGAGCCATAAGCCTGTGGCCTCTTCAAGCTCGCGCACTTTCACTCGCCGATCGTCCATTATCAAACCATGCATTTTGTCGACCATTTCTGGCGACCTCAATTGGGCGACCAGAACGTTCGGCGTAACTTGTGCTTGAACGACCGCATCAAAATTGAGTAAACCAGTGGTAAATGGTTCCAATCGATGGTGAAGAGTCCCCATAATATTTGTCAAGCTTTTGTTTGATTTGCGTGATAGTTTTTTCTCGCAAAAAATAGTGTTTAATGAGCACTCGAAATGCATTTTTTTCTATTTTATATATAAAATGACTGCCACAACAAATCTATTTGACAGATCTGTATGAAAATTTGGGTGCGTTCTTTTGTAAGATGATTCTTGACAAAAAAAAAAAAAAAAAATTTAAGGTGACGATACAATTTGTGTTAATTTTCAGGGACTTATTGACCCACCCTCATATGTATGATAGATGCGTTTAGTTTAATATGGTTTATGTCGGTGTTATTCGTTATCGTTAATTTTTATTGAATTCGTTTATATTTCCTGTTTTATTAAACATGTCATTGAAACCATAAATACATCATCGCTTTGGGAAATTTGTGACTCGCATATAATGTGAAAGTAGAGAAAATTAAATTTGATTGTCTATTTATTTGAATTTTATATTTGAAGTACCATTTTTAGAACATAATATGATTGTCAATATATATAGTGGTATTGGAAATGTTGCGTTTTGCAATGCTAACACAATCATTATCAATTTGGATATAGAATTGGCGGCATATGCCATATATAGGTATATATAAAGAGTTATTCATTTCGAGGTTGGGATTTCATATACCATTTGTCATTCAATATGGATCGTTTAACCACCACTCAATGCATTCAAATTATTGCATCTTACCACAGAATATACAGAATATACGCATATTGGGTGCAGGAAAATCAAGAAGTTGTCGCCGATTTTTCGAACACAATCTTTTTCAGCGGTGAGTCCCATTTCGTCGACTATGTAAACAAACCAAATTGCAAAATTTGGAGTTCTGAAAGACCAAATGTGACTGTTAAGATGCCATTGCATCCACCACGGGTGACAGTTCTTGCACGCTGTGGATCGGCGGCATGATCGGTCCGTACATTCTTCGAAAATGACGAAGGCGTAACTGTTACCATGGATTCTCTGTGAGATTGAAGACACTGATGTGAATGACATGTGGTTCCAACAGAATGGGCTACGTCACACACAACAAAGGCAAATTTGGCTCTATTGCACAAAAAGTTCTTCGGCCGTGATTTAACCCCGTTGGATTTATTTTGTGTGTCTATCCTCAAATTATGGCAGCAATACAGCCAGAAATGTGCCGAAAAATTATCGAAAATTCCTTCACAATAATCGAAGTTTTTTAAAAAATTGTTGTTGTGTGCCAAAATATTAGGTGCGCTACTAAGTTCTCAATAGAAGGCTCCAGCAGTAAGTGCTGGACATGTCCAAAAAGTCATGAAACGAGCTTAGACATATGGTAAACAAACTGTTTTGACACATTAGTGATTTTGTTTTGGCGTCATATACTTTTGGTTGTGTAAAAATGTCTGGTTTTGTGCCAAATAATCGTCATTTGCGGTTGTGTTGATTTTCTTCTTTCATTTGAAGAAAACGGCGGCTGAAGCGTATCAAGAGCTCCAAAAAGTTTACGGAGATGCTGCTCTAAATGAAACAATGTGCCATAATTGCCTCCGATGCTTCAAAGACGGTGATTTCGATGTTGACGACCGTCCACGTGAAGGAAGGCCAAAATCCTTCGAAGATGCTGAATTGGAGGCATTTCCAAGCGATTGGATGTGTTTGAAATGATTGAAAAACAAGGAACTTGGGTTCCTTATGATTTGCAGCCAAGGGACGTTGAGCGTCGTTTTTTCGCCTGTAAACAACTGCTCCAGCGACAAAAAAGGAAGGGTTTTCTCCATCGCATCTTGACAGGTGATGAAAAATGGATTCATTACAGCAACCCAAAGAAAAGAAAGTCATGGGGACTGCCCGGTCATGCTTCTACGTCGTCCGCTCGGCCGAATATTCACGCTGCGAAGATTATGTTGTGTTTTTGGTGGAACCAGGTCGTTGTCATTTATTATGAACTGTTGAAACCATCACTGGGGAACGGTATCGACTTCAACTGATGTGATTGAGCCGAGCACTGCTCTAAAAACGGCCACAATACGAGCAGAGGTATGAAAAAGTGATTCTACAGCATGACATCGCTCGGTCTCACCTTGCCAAACCCGTTAAAACCTACCTGGAAACGCTCAAATGGGAAGTCCTACCCCACCCGCCATATTCCCCAGATATTGCGCCATCCGATTATTACTTGTTCCGTTCGATGGCACATGGTCTGGCTGATCAGCAGTTCCGCTTATATGAAGTCATCATGATTCGTGGATAGCCTCAAAAGATGTACAATTTTTCCGTAACAGTATTCGAGCTCTGCCAGAAAGATGGGACAAAGTTGTGTCTAGGGATGGGCAATACTTTGAATGATTCATTTGTAACAATTGTTTCACAATAAAGTTGCATTTTTATCAAAAAAACAGCGAGAACTTATTTGCGCACCTAATATAAAATACGAGTATTAAACAACTTTCATTAAAATCTTTAATACTTTTTATTTTATTTACAATTAAATTCCTAAAGTAGAAAATGAATAATCCTTTATATAGGAGCAGTTTCTAATATTTATTTGTCTCATTTTTCTTGTGTATAATTTAGTATTATGTTCAAGCGTTACCATATGGAATGAGGAGATGAGGATTTTGCAATTAAAAAAAAGGGAAGTCGCTCGCTGCACTGAACACTGTTATTGTATGCTAAGTGGTAACTTCATACTTCAAACGGCGACAGCTCATAAACAAGAAGAAATCTACTTTTTTTTTATTACAGTATTGAAATCAGCGAAATAAAACACGTAGCACAAAACGAATAGCATCAACAAAATTAATTAATTTGTGGGCTAAACTATATTCGTGCCCAAAATTCAAAAGCCTTTAGCGCACTTAAAGAAATTACAATGCGATACTATTGTAGTTAAACTGCGTTCATCATCACCAGCTCCATAAGTTGCTAAATAATACAAGTCACGATTTTGTATCCATAATTATATTCGCAATTCATGGAATATCTGATATCACTGAATTTTGGAAAGTTGTACCTACTTGTGCACTTTCTCAAAAACGGTTGTGTCGAAAAAAAAATACAATTGTATCGACTTTTTCATCTCTGCCCATAAGACACAAGCCAGTGTTGCCATAACAGTGCAATTAGAGATAATATTAGTGCCCAAAAAAGTATTTCAGCCTCTAACATCTTATTTTAACGTTTGTGCTGAACGCTGAACGCTAATCGCTGATAGCAACATATAATTTTATAAAAAGTGATATCTATTTATAAAAATTGTATGGACATTTCGCATGTGCAGTTGTCAAGGTTGCCAGGTTTCTTAATTATTAATTTTAACAAAACAGTATTGGAAACTACGGTTTTGTTGGTGTTTATTGGTTGCATAAATACTGTGATTCCGAATATCTGGATGAGTTTTCTGAATTTTTAAAAAAACAATACTTGTACAAACATGGTACTTATCGGTGATTTTAATATAAATCTGTTATCCAATACATCGGCAGTAGATAATTTTGTTTCCTTTTCGTCTTTTGGTTTCAGTTCTTTATTGATTTATCCTACGCGTGCACTGACAGATCTAGTTAGTGTTTAGATCATATTTATTTACGTTTGCATAGAAACAACACAGTCAATCAATCACAGGTGTACTCGTATACGAGTATGATTTAAATTTAACTGACCATTTTCTTACAAGTATTCAGTTGAATCACAAAGGCTTAATGCTTTTGTTTTAATTGAATTTGAAAATTTTGACTTTACTGCACTTAGATCAGCCTTGACATTTTAATTCTGGGAGGAAGTTTATGATTCAAGTAATCCATCCGTTGCGTTCGATTTAGTTCCTAAAGAAGAAAGTTTCAGAAAGTTGTTTCTTCAATGATTTTTCTGCTTTTGAAAAGTTGATGTTTTCCCCAGAAGTTATGAATTCGTCTTCTTATGACCTAATTAGCTGATGTTTTATGCTATATTTTAAACTTTAGTTTAAGAAAGGGTATCTTGAAGAGGAAGTTACTAACATCCCTGACATGCTAAAAACTGCAATAGTAATACCATTTCATAAAAAAGGAGATACTATCAATCTAAACAATTACAGACCTATATCTTTATTATCAGTGTTTTCCAAAGTCTTTGAGAAGAATATGAAGGCCAGAATTATGTCATTTTTAAATAGAACCGAGTTTTTTAGTAACCTGCAGTCTAGTTTTATAAGAGGAAAGTCAACAGAAGCTGCGCTTTTAAAATTTTGCAGTGAAATTTACTCGTATGAATTCTTAAATGAATCAGAAATCCTAGCAGCCGTTTATAGACATCACTAACGCTTATGGTATGGTTGACTATGAGTTGTTGTTGAATATACTTTTTAAAGTGGATTTTAGAAGTTTTGTTTATCATTGGTTCTGCTCCTACTTAAAAAACCGTAAGCAAAGAACTTCCTCAAGGCTCCGTTTTGGGTCCCATCTTATTTTTAATTTTTGATATTTCGTAGCGATTCGTGTTGATGTTGGCACTTCTTCACTTGGTGTCTCCCCATTACAGAAACTGATGTTTTCTCACCTCGAGGGGAATGAATTATGCTGTTGTGTGTATATTTTGCAACCCTTCTTTATCCAATATTCCCTTGCTGTATGTCCATCTCGCAAACAGTTAAAACACAGCTTCGACCTTTGGACCACATCCACTCGATTTTTCGGCTTCTTACTTAAAAACTGTTTGCTGTTGTACGATTTATGAAACTCGCTGCAAAACAACGCATTCCGACTGTGTGACTGTAGTCAAATGTTTTTCTTTTTTTTTGTAGATGTTGCTCTTAACACTAATTCTAATTTCTAACCCTCGGAATCTACCCTCAATGAAGTCAAAAAACTCATTTAGTTTCAGTTGACGTTCCTCTTGATTATTGATATAAATTTCTTGATTCAGGGTCAAGTTTCGGACATAGCAACTGAATCACTAATAGATCCCAGGAGCTAATAAGATTTCTTCTGACGTATCCTTGATAGTTTTCAAATCGAACGCATTTACATTTCGAACTGATTTCAAAGTAAGCAACTTTTGGATGTAGTTGTTGACCAATGCTGCTGAATTTTGAAACCGCTTCGTTAGCAATTCTTTAACTGTTGCATAATTGCTTGACGTCGGTGACAAGTGGTTAACAATCCATGCTGCTTCTCATTTCAAATTGCCTTTTAAATATTGAACTAGTTCGGCATCGCTCAAGGATCCGTTCTGGTGAACTAATCGATCAAACAGTTCCCAAAATGAGGTGCACTCTTTGTACTTGCCGTTAAATGATGGTATGCTTGTGATTGGAAGTTTGATTTCCCTATGTGTTGCGTGTAGAGTTACTTCCTCTGGTTGATGTTGTCGATGCTCTGCTCCATTAATTTGGATGTAAGTATCTTGATACATCTGCTCCAATTAGAAGAATTCATTGTTGGACACGTACTCCTGCTCATAATCAGCTTCTTCCAGTGAGGACATGATCTCATCGTTCATTGTCAGCATTGAGGGTGGTCGTGGTGTAGTGGTAACATCATCGCTTGTCACGCTGTTGGTTCACGGTTCGAATCCTGATGTCAAGAATCATCTATTTATTTCGCATGAAATAAATAAAAAAGTGGATCACTTGCGAAAGCTAAGTCAACTCTACTGTAAAGGCTGGCAGTAGGGTGGTCATATGGATAAAGTGCAACTTGATCGTGATGATGACATCAGGAGGACGGACAAAAAAAATAATGTGAATCATAAGCAACGACAATAATAGCGAAAACAAACAAAATACTCCCCAGTTATCTGGACAGCCACCCTTGGAGTTCACTGAAACTTAACTACCACCTGAATTTCAAACCAACTACACCAATCTGTCTTTCCTTACAAAGTAATCATGCCGCGGATTTTTATTCCGTAGATCTTCCAAATATATTATTTATTTGGAATTCGGTCCAGTGCTGTTGTAAATGCTCGAGTCGCCTTGCAAAGTACTCGACAGTGTATCGAGATTCTCCATCTTTCTTGAAATTAGCCCATAATCGATGCACTTCGTCTGTTTCAAAGCGATGTCTTCGATTTCACTCATGTTTACTCTACACTTTTCCTTGGTTGTTTAATGGATTGTGGTGCTTGTACCACGATTTTTAAATTGTTACTTAATTTATTATCTATGATAAATTGGTCTCGTACCAATATTTAATTTCCACGTTTCATTATTCCGGCTAATCCGGCTCGTAAGACCATGAAAATTTATGCACTTAGATTTTTTAAATGAAATCAATGCCTAATGCAGCCTCATATAAGGTATGAAAATGGCTTGGTTTGATTGATATGACAACAATGAATGATTTATTTTATTTCGCCTTAATTTGTATAACAATTTAACTAGCCTAAGCACGACAGGGTGCAAACTTACTTAATAACAAACAAAATTACAATTCCGCAAGACAAAGCAGAATAAAAAAAAAAAATATATTGTATGATTTCGCTAGCCTAAGCAAAATAACAAAATAAAGAACAACAAAAAAAAAAAAATATATATTCTATTGGTATTTTGTGTTTTCTGTTGATGTCATCATTCCCTTAGATATTAAACTCAGTTGGATAAATCATACGTTTAATATAAAACACTGGGTCGTATGCTAAAAGATGAGCACAATCTCAGAGTCAGAGCTCATATTTCCGAAGTGAAACTCGGACTCAGTTTAATATGCAAAAAAAGAGATTGTACTCAACGGCTCTGACTAGATTCAGAGTCAGATCTCACAGCTCTCTGCCTTACTTGGTTTTGATTAGAATTTCTGAGTGTTAAAATAAGAGTGTGATTTTCAACCTAATTAGACCACGGAAGGACTTAAAAAAAGATAGGAAAGAAGACAGGAGAAGAAGAAGAAGCTCAAGGGCTTATGCCCATATCCTGAAGACAGAAGGGTATGCCAGATCTAACCAAAACCTAACTATTCTAATCTAAACCTAATCTACCCTAAAACTTATGATAAGCCCTAGCCTATACCTAAACTAACTTATAACTATCCTATTCTAGCCCTATACTACGGCATCTGTATCCCCTAGTCTCTCCAGGATATGGATTCGTTTCGTCCCAGAGACGTGCCAGGTGTTGATGGCACCAGCATGGCCAACCCACCCTTGTGTCTGAAAGACACAACCTTCGCCATCTCCTTGGCCAATATTCACTGGAGATGGCCCCTAATGCCTCAATCCAGCTACCACTGTCTACTGTCCTGTGCGTAAAGTACGTAAAGTCGTCACGTATGGTCCTTGTCTCGTCACTGCAGTCGTCCTATCAAGTCATCGTCGCACCTGGTCAGCGGAAGGACGGCAATCCCCTTTCTCCCACACACCATCATTGCAAAAAAAAATTTTTACCGGCACATCATTACCATATCTTTAACTGACTACCAAAAAAAAAGAGAAGAAATTGCTATACATTGACAAACTTTTCCTTTAATACAGACAATCTATCTCTTCTCAGATTCTTAGAAATACTCCTGCTAACAAATTTTATCTTAATTATTCAAAAGGGTTATTAAATCTAACTTTAAACTAGGTAAAAAAAAAATTCTGCTCTTCGCATTTCTAATAGGATGAAATTTTCACACAAGAAAAAAAATTAGCAGAAAAATTACTCACGGTTATTTTCGTCCCCCGTTGTTCTGCCGGCAGCACAAGAGGAGCTCCAAATTTCTGTCTTTCCAGCGGTATTGACGCGGGCAAAAAAAAACTTTAGGAAAAGGAAATGCTAAACGCAGAACTAATTCTTACTCTATCCTTAAATTTACACTATTTCCAAAGCAAATAAAACTAGACTAAAAAAAAAATTAACTATTCACTGCACTATAGGATGCACTCAAAAAAAGGTGTGTTGCTCCCTCGCTGATCTTTAATTCTGCTGAGGCAGTAGTGGTACGAAACATCTGGGGCGGAGCACCTCACTTCCGCTTCTTGGTGTGGCCTTTGCTCCTTGCTGTAACTTGCCCCTTTGGAGGATACCGGTTGCCGATATATTTTACGGTTCCTACTTGCCGTTGTGTACAAAAAAAAACCGGGCCTATCAAAAAAGTTTTGCAGAGGCTCGGGCGTAGCGGTTCGACACAAGTCCTAGAAATTTGCCAAAAATTACCCAAGTTAAGTTTTTGGCTCGTAGAAATCGATTTACATGTAAACATACCTTTGCTGTCTTGTTCCCAACTTGTCCTCTTCTCAAGGGGAGACGTTGCCCTTCAAATCTCTTCTTCCTATTAAAATTTACTATAAAACTAATATTAAATTCCAATTACCAAAAACTCAAATTTCCTTCCCCCTGTGAATTTTTTTTTTTTTGTATGTCACTATCTGAACTTTTTTTTCTGCTATCTGTGGTGTCGGGGCATCGACCATTCCCATATGATCTAATCAGAAAAGTGATCAACGGTCGATGTTCTTTTGCCCTAGTTTCTTGCCTTCCTCAATTTACTCTTTATTATATTCTCTTCGTTACCCCTTCATTTTCATTCGTTGCCTACATTTCTCTTCGTCCATCTATGTTATCTCTGTCTCCCTCTTTGTCATGTCGGTCGTGTGATAAAATAACACAACATACCTTACATTATTTAACTTACCTACTATTTAACCCAAAAAGTATGACACTTTCAATTGAGGTTCATTTTCATCCCCATTCGATCTTTCGCTTGTGGTTTTGTCTTTCGTCAAATTTCTTTCCAAGAGCGAGAGCTTAGATGTGTGCGAACAGGACCACTAATGTATGTATAAGTTAATAGAATTTACGCCGAAATTATTTAAAAAAAATACTTTTCAGGGCAGATTGCCCTGTCCTTTATTGTATGAAGTATCGATTAAGACTAACTTAAAAATAAAGAAGACTCGTACAAGTAAAATTATTGAAGGTTGCATTTTCATTAGTTTATTGCAATGTTGATTTCCCTAGCTTGCATTTTATTTCCCAACGTGAATTTCCCTGGAAATTCGTTTCTCGCCCCAGACGCTAGGTCAGCATTTCCGCTGCGCGTGCGAGTGGTTGACGATGTTAACTCTTCCCCCTTTAAATGCGATGGTCCTCAATCGCCTAAAAGTAAGGAAGGTCGTTGAACTTTGTTTGTTGGATTCTTCCTTTTGGTAAACTTTCAGTGTGTGGTGGAGCTTCGATGTTCTTAATTTCTTGCTGCTGGATCATGACTCTGGTTTCATTACTCGATACTTTTGGTATTGTTGATGTGGAGTTCGCCCATCATTTCGGGCGACAATAGTCGATGGAATCTGTTCTCTATGGGTGTTGGCTGCAGTATGGCTGGAAGAACGGTGTGTGTAGAAGCTTCGTATGCCGCAAATACTCTATTATTTATCGTTATGTTGGTTTTCTCGTATTTAATAAGGAAGGTACCAGTAAGGTTCCGAGGCGTGGATTCGACTTGGAGAGTTCCGTTAAAGTCGTTAAGCAGGATCATTCCACTTGTTATTTCCTCGATCGACGGGATATGCTGACTATTCACTTTATTACATGTTGCTATTTTACTATTTAATAGGTTGGGAATACATGCTGAGTTAGCAATATTTATAAGATCTCTTTTATTACAAATTGAAACACTATTTATTACTTTACAATCATTAGTTACGCCAAAAATTTCGTTTTTGTTTCTTACAACTTCTTTATAGTCTATTTCTATGGCTACTCCATTTCTCTTCACAGGTTTTAATAATATTCGTTCATATGTGGAAGGATCGGTAGTAGGGATATTAACAATATAAAGTATGGAAGCTGTGTTTGTTATTATCTTTATTTCAGCAAAATTAAGAGCTTCTTCTATAGTAGTGAAAGGGACATTCTCTTGATTTAGTGTTCTTACAGCTAGGCTTATTTCTTCTTTTGATAAAATCATTGAATTAACAATTCCTAGTTTCGCCCAATGTATGGCCAAATTAATGTTAACTAATTCTTCTTTTAAAATTTTAAATTTGTATTGAATATTTAATATTACATCTCTGTTGAAATTTTTATTGGTTTTTAGCATTGATTCAATCTCATTCGTAATCTTGGTTATGTTATTAATTCTTTCATTATGCAATTTATTTATTACAACTTGATCGTTAGAGTTAGTAAGTAGGTTATTCATTTTTCTTTTGATAGTAATGAAATCGTTGTGGTCGGGATTACCGGCAATCCACTTCCACGTCGAACCTATAAAATCTAGAGATCTTCTTACCCTTTTTGGTTTTAGGTTAGATATCAAATTTTTTATTTGCTCGTGCTCATGGGAAAGGTATAGGAAAAGGGAATCGTTCCTTGTTTCGTTAAGTTTAAGCATTGGAGAAATTTTGGTCAAGAGTTGGTCGTATTGGTCGAGGTCAATGTCATGGATTAATTTGAAATTTCCGTTCTGTATCTTTGTTTGTCCAGTGTGTATTGAAACGAATTGAGAATTAGAGAAGTCCAAAATTTGGATTTCCGCTTCCGCGATGCATAATGCATGTCTGAAAAGAGAGATATGAAATTTATTGTTCAGTTCCTAATATTGCTTTTGTGGATCGTTTTGCCGGATTCAGTCACGACAGTTGTATTTTTGTTTTCCTTAACTACTTCCTTTTTATATCGGACGGTGAGTTTAGAACCAATTCTTTTGTTATGCTTTATGTAAATGACGTCTCCAGGATGGTACATCTTACATGGTTTCCTGGTTTGGTTATGATAACTTAAATCTTGTTCTTGTTTTTGGATAATTTTATCTATATTATTCTGCCTGGTTTTATCAAGTTCTTCGGGGGTTATTTGTGGAGATCGACCAAAGAAGAGTTCGACCGGTTTTTTTCCTGTTGTGGAGTGAATTGTAAAATTATATTCGTTAGTGGCTCTTTCGAGCAGTTCCTCGAAGGATCGGGATACCTTTTCAGCCTTGAGGCATCTCATGATCTCTGAGAGAGTTGAATGAAACCGCTCAATCTGCCCGTTTACTTCGGATTTGTAGGGTGGTGTTCTGTGAATACGAATGCCCAACTCGTCTTCCATCATGGATAATATGGATACCGAATTAAGGGCTTTTTCGTTGTCTATGACAACACTCTCGGGAATGCAGAAAGAGAATAAGATTTCTCGAAGAGGTTGCCTGAGGTCGGTTATTGCTCTTGACTTGATAATTTTAGTCTTGGCGAACTTGGTGAGCTTGCATATGGCGGTTAATACCAGTTTTTTTTCCGTTGAATAAATATCTAAATGCAGAGTGTGGCCAGGATAATTAGGGATTGGAGTTGGTTCAAGGATAGGTTTATTTGGGTGTCGTTCATATTTGTTTTCTTTGCAAATTCTACATACTTTTACTAGTCTTTTGATTTTTGATGCCATTTTCGGAAAATAAAAATGTTGAAGAAGTTGTATGCGGTTTTCTTCTGGATTACGGTGTGCCCTGCGATGGATACTTAATATTTTTTCTTCCTGCTCCGTTTCGTTGGCCAGATCTTCAACTATTGTTTGAGTGTATCTAACTTTGTATTTGGAAAAATGTTCGGGATAAATGTTTTGTATTCGGCCCATTATTTCTTCTTTTGTTTGCAAGCCATTTATTACACTGGGATTTAAATATTTTTTAAAAATTGAAATGATATCTGAGTTGCTATAACTGGGTTGTACAAAAACGTGTCTGTGGTACGTGGGGAATGGAATTAAGAATTGATGGCTAGTTGTGTCCCCGATTTCTAAAATCAGCTGATTTCGAAAAACGTTAATGGGTACTTCAACTGCTGGTATCAGGTTATGTGAAGAACTCTCATCACTATGTTGCGTCATGGTCATTGAATTTATTTGTGTTTTTTGTGGCAGTCGAGATAAAGCATCGGCAACTACATTTTCCTTTCCTGGTTTGTACTTGAGTTCGTAGTTGTACTCCTCCAGAATTGCCTTCCATCGCTTCATCTTGTGGTTTGTGTTTCTATTACTCAGCGCATATGTTAATGGCTGGTGGTCCGTATAAATATTTACCTTTTTTGATCCGTAAAGGAAATTCCTAAGCGAGTTTAGAGCCCAGATGATGGCGAGCATCTCTTTCTCGTTAGTGGCGTAGCTTCCTTCTGTCTTTGTCAGTGTCCTTGAGAGAAATGTTATGGGTTTTCTGTCCTGGGATAGGACAGCACCAATTGCATAGTCGGATGCGTCCGTCGTGAGTTCGAAGTCTTTGTTAAAGTTCGGGTGAGTGAGAGTTACTTCTTTGGAAGTTAAGGAGTCTTTAATTTGGTTAAATGAGTAAATGCAATTTTCGTCAAGATCTATCTTTTTATTTTTAGAGAGATGTCTGGACACTCGTCCGTCTTCCCCTCTTAAAAGGGATGTCAGGGGTTTCGCTATTTTCGCATAATCTCTGATAAATCGGCGATAATACCCTGACATACCTAGAAAAGATCTCAGGTCTTTGAGCGTTTTTGGGGGTGGTAGCTCTGTAATGGCATGAACCTTTTTAGGGTTAGTCTTAATGCCATCAGTGCTGATGATGAATCCTAAGAATTCCACCTCGGTCTTGAAAAATTCGCATTTATCCAACTGAATCTTCATGTTGGCGCGTTCTAGAGTATCAAAGACGGCTTTCAGGTTTTTAAAATGTTCAGCCTTGTCTTTTCCAAAGATGACAATATCATCGATGTAGACGTAACATCGTTTTCCGATGTGCTCTCTTAGGATATCGTCGAGAGCTCTTTGGAAAATCGCCGGAGCATTTTTCAAACCAAAGGGAAGACGAGTGAACTCGAATTTCCCGTTATTGATAGAGAACGCCGTTTTCTCAATATCGGATTCTCTGAGCTTGATTTGGTGAAATCCGCTCTTCAAATCTATGACAGAAAACCATCTGTTGTCGCCGAGGTTAGCTAGGACCTCATTGATTTCCGGAATGGGGTATCTGTCGGCAATGGTGACCGAGTTAAGTTTTCGGTAGTCGATCACCATTCGATATTTTTTTTCGCCTGAAGCGTCCAATTTTTTGTTGACGATCCAGACTGGCGAATTATATGGAGATTTCGACGGCCTGATAATATTATCATTTAGAAGTTGGTTGATTTGTTTTTCAACTTCTTCTTTAAGTCCTCTTGGGTAGGGGTAGGATTTCGAATAGACTGGTTCGTTACCTATTGTACGAATTTCTCCTTTCACAGTTGTCGCATAAGTAAGTTTCTCGTCAGGATCAGAGAAGAGTTTCGGAAAAGACCCAATAACTTTAGTGAGATAGTTAGAGTCTTCGTCATTCAAATGGGATGTTCGGATATTTACGCTATTTACGGTTTCAGTTAGATGCTGTTTAAGTTCGATAAAAGTGTTCTGGTGAACTTTCATATAGTTATCATTTATGTGAATAACCGCATTCAGGCTTTTAAGGGTATCGTTCCCTATAATGCCGTCGAATGATATAAGGGTAGGAAGTATAAAAAATTGTAAGGGGCCTATTTCAGTACCAAAAAGAGGAATAAGACTATGGTGGGTTATTCTAATGTTTCCCCCTACGGAATTAGCATAGAAAATCTTTTTGTTGGGGAGAGGATTGCGTATATGTCGTGGTTGAATGTAATTTTTGTTCGAGCCTGTGTCAATTAGAAATTTATACACCTGTCCACTCTTTGCAACGTGCTCGAAATAAGGAAGCGAAGAGTGTTTTAATCTAAAAAATATATGTCATCAACTTGTTGCGGTGGATCAAAATATTGTTCGTCTGTTTGGTCGTCACTGTATTCCGTAAGTGTTTGTTCGTGGTTTTGATCTTCTTGGTTCATCGTGGCTTCGTATTGTTCTATTTCTTGTTCTTCGGCGACGGCTTCTTCAGTATGGTAGACTCGTTGCATTTTATAGGGTTGATGAACTTGTTGTGAGTGCTCTCGCTTCTGTGCAGTAGGCTGGTTTCTTGGTCTATTTAGGTAATTTACCCTCTGAGTTCTAATGGAATGATCTATGTCCATAGGCTTGGGAGGAAGTTCGCGTTGGTTTGGTGGAAACCGTTGCGGTTGGGCTTGTTGGAAAGACCTAGAGTGATATTGTGGTTGCCTGTGGAATTGGGGTTGCTGAGGTTGACTAGGGTTATGAAGCAATTGTGGAAAGAACTCTCGCCTTGGGGCTGGAACAGGAACTGGGTGTGGAGGATTGAATCTTCTAGGAGGAACCGGTGGAGGTGTTTGCTGGAAGGTTTTCCGAGCTGTTGATTGGGAATTATTGGCGTGTTGAGTTCTGAAGTCAACATTTTGGAGTTTAAGACAAAGATGCAGAGCCTGCGGCAAATCTGCGGGTTCCCTTATACTGAGTAATCTGGGAAGGTCGCCTTTCAACCCTCTAACGAAAGTATCAAGTGCCTTATCTCTATAACATTGAGTCATGTTATTTAACGACTCATGGCTCATGTCAATACAACCGAGTTTGTTAAGAATCAGAGATAAATGATGATAAACTGCTTGATAGAATTCGGGTATTGTATTGTTACCCTGTACCAAAGTCGTCATTTGGTACTCGAGTGTCCCTAGATCCCTTTTATCTGCATAATGCAGAGTCAAACATTTAGAAATCTTTTCCCAGTTTAAAGGGGTATTATATGATTCGAGCGCTATATCGGCATGGCCTGTTATTTTATTTCTAATAACGGACAAGATGCCATAATATTTTGGAGTACCCTTGAGGTGCTCGTAGATCTTAAGTATTCTTTCAACACTTTTCTTCCACGAGTTGAACTCCTGAGCTTCACCTGAAAACTCGCGCAAACTCTTAACCACATCTGGAACTTTGTCCATGTCGGAAAGATTCTGATCAGTGGTGTTAATCGGTTGATCAATATCATTATTGATATCTGAGGCTGGATTCATAATTGAATTAAATATCTGTCGTCCCTGAATGTGTAGTGTTTCGGTTACGAGTCTGGTTATGAGATGTACCAAGTTATCGTCTATTTGGTTTGTAAAGGAGGGGGCAGGAGGAGCAGGAGGAGCAGCATTTTCTCCTGGTACTTCTAAGCGGGCTGGTCTGATTAAGTTATTTGGGTTCGACATTTTGAAATTTTGTGATTGAAATTAAGTCAATGAATGTGAACCGAGATTCGCAATTGAAATTGAATCAAAAATAATTAAAATGGGTCTTAATCTAGATGAGTCTTAAGTTGTTACACAAATAATTACGAATTATGTATAAAAAAAAAAAAATGTTCTTACAGAAATTAAAATTTGGATCTTATTCTAGTTGAGTCTTAGGATGTTACAAAATCGATTACAAATTACAAAGGACAAAAATATTCTTACAGAAATATAACGGCTTCAATTCTCATAACGAAGATGGGTTCTGGACCGTGGCTGTTGGTTGGGGCGGCTGTTCGCTATTCCGGAACTCCTTTTTATCCCTGTTTTACAGGATTACTCGGGGGCCTCTTTTCCCCTACACAATTACTAATCAGTCTCGTGGCCTGGTGTCCACGTTACGAAACTTGTGGCTTGGTGTCCACTTTGTTTTACACGCACTATCAATAATTTCGTGGCTTGGTGTCCACTTTACACAACTTGCGGCTTGGTGTCCACTTTTGTTGCTTACACGCACTATAGTGAAAATTTCGTGGCTTGGTGTCCACTATGAAACTTGCGGCTTGGTGTCCACTATTTTGTCTCACGCACTAGCGATGATTTCGCGGCTTGGTGTCCACTATATTTTTCTCACTAGCACTATTTCCACGATTATTTTAGTTTATAAGTGCGTTTATTATTCGTACGCGTATTGACTATTTAGTAAAACCGCACGGTCCCTGCTCGGGCGCCAGTTAATAGAATTTACGCCGAAATTATTTAAAAAAAATACTTTTCAGGGCAGATTGCCCTGTCCTTTATTGTATGAAGTATCGATTAAGACTAACTTAAAAATAAAGAAGACTCGTACAAGTAAAATTATTGAAGGTTGCATTTTCATTAGTTTATTGCAATGTTGATTTCCCTAGCTTGCATTTTATTTCCCAACGTGAATTTCCCTGGAAATTCGTTTCTCGCCCCAGACGCTAGGTCAGCATTTCCGCTGCGCGTGCGAGTGGTTGACGATGTTAACTTATATGATTATGTCAAAACAAATCACATTTTATCATTTCGCGTTTAAACCTGACGGCTTGAGGAAGTGTTTTACTTTTTTTTTTTTTTTTTTTCTTGTTTACAAAAGGCGACAAAATACACACTACCGTCTGCTGCTGGATATTATTTTTGTTTTCTTTTCTGCGACGGTTTTTTTTCTTTTTCCGGACAGAATGCCGAAGTGGTCGCAGCATTTCATCTTCGAGTGTGTATAAAGTTATGAAAAATGGTTTGATGAACAAATAATTGAATGTGATGGTTGGCAAGTGGCAAAATAAAAATTTTTGATAATTGAAAAGGGAAGCCGGAAGGAATCGGCTTGTATGGACGCCACGCCACTGGTATCTATTCATCATAATATTACTTAACATTTGGATATAAAAACTTAGTAGCGTAGTAGAATGTGCGACAACATTAAATTGTTCGATATTATTCTTACAAGTAGATAACTTAGTAATCATTTCCATGCACAATGCATTAATTTCCTCCTCCGT